>CAVNYN010238584.1:0-58450 GCA_963692815.1 Nyctanthes arbor-tristis | reverse complement strand
CGCACACTTGTCAAGAAATTGCACAAGAAGTCCTTCCCCTTTGCATTATCTTTCAATCAAGTTCACACTCTTCAATTCGTGTCAATTAAGTCATTACACTTTAGTTTATGTCAATAATCAACCAAGATCTTTCTTTAGCGTCAATTCAATAACAATATTTTGATCTTCAAGTAATCTTTCAATGATATTCAAGTAACTCTTTCAAAACGAACAACTTCGTTGCTTACTTTAATTTGTAGAAATTTTCGGGATGTTACAAAGAATAACAGAGATATGTGAAGAAACAACCATGAGAAGAGTAAAACATGCTTCTTTTTTTTTTTGGGCGGGGAGAGGGATACTATTTCACCAAATCCAATTGGGATGCCCTCGACATGACATATCACTAATGTAGTCCCAGGTTGAACAACATGACTTAAATCCCATACCAGTTTAGTCATTGGAATTTCTTGTGATGCCTTAATAGCCATTATTATTTTCTCAGCAACATAAGATCCAGGTATTCACACATTATTTTCAATTCTGGAAAAAAGGTAGTCATGTGCTCACATTGATTCTTTTCTTCATGTTTCTGTTCGCCTTCAATAGCATCTGGAGCATCGTCATTATTGTTCTCTTGTTCAATCTCTGCCTTTCAGTCAATTTTGTACCCAACTAAAAGCATTTACCACAAAATCATAAAACCATTTCTACTACTGAAAAATGAAAGGAAGAAATCAAGATATCATATTTCCTGTTTATGATGAATAAAGTGTGTCAAATATTTGATAACAAAACAAACTACAAAAGAATTATGAATGCTGGTATTGAAGGAGAAAATCCACTTACCTTTTTGCATATGTGCCCTGTGATATGGATAATTTTCAATTATCAAGTCAATTCAACTTAATGTTGAAAAAATTGATACAAAAACTCCAATAGAGACATATTTCACTTCTAAACTAAAATATTGATTGGGATAGATTTTGATTTTTTTTTTCTTTTGGAAGGAACACGAGATAGAGTTTTAGCAACAGTTGAATAGTACAAAACTAAGCTTACTTATATGTGTACCTTAAAGAAGGAAAATTGCCTAGATAACATATAAGCAATCAAAGATATAAGCATCATTAAACTCTTTCGTAAATCAATAACGTATGAGCACCATTAAACTCTTCAAATTGTACATCAAAAATAGATAAAAGTGAAGCATCAAAAATTATTAGGAACCTTGAGAATATTGAAAATTGGCAAAAAGGTACCGTGAAACCAAATTTTAGACAAAATCCAAATAATTCCAGAAGATACTTCATTCAATGCCTCTTTTAAATAAAATTTCCAACATTTCTAGATATAAATTTTGCTGGGAAAAGGGTAATCATCAGAAACTAAACAAATTACGCACAAATTACATTGGGAAATAATAGAGACTAGAGTGACTATCATATATACCTGATCGCTGGACTTCAAATCGAGACACTACAACACAAACCTGCACGACATCACTTCTGCAAGAAAGAATCATATCCCAGATAATCATACTTCAATCAATTAATTACATAAGATTTACTCAACGAATTTACAGTAAGCAAAACTGAAAATAAGACAAAAGACTATAACAACTACCCCAAACTGAAAATAATTCAAATTGCCAGAAATCAAGTAAAAAAGGGATTAGATAGTATTGAATGTATAAGTTAAATAACATCAAATATATTTTTGTATTACTCATTGTACAGCATAGCATGTGAGCTCCACGTGAATTATTTTTTGCCTTGTATTTAATATTAGAAAGCCAGTGTGTATTGACTTTGAAGGGCAACGCACTGCCCCCATTTTTTGAAGCAAATGTACAGTTTCTCTTGCACATTCCAGATTCTTTACTTCAATTCTTGAGATTAATCTTTTGATTTTCAACTTGGTATCAAAGCTTCCTGACTCACGTCCATCTGTATTCTCAGTTTCTAATTACCATATGCAGTGTTCCATTTCAGCCTCCATCCACCTATCTGCTTCGTACATGAATGACTCGCTAGGGTTGCTGTCAATCTCCCAAACTCGAGCTTCATCCGGGCAATCATCTTTCCTTCCTGTGGTATCAGACCACTCTCACAATCTGTTAGCAGCTCCAATCGAAGAAACCATCAGATTCCATGGCTGATTTATCCACAAACAAAGCTCTGCCTCTTGGAAATTTAAGCATTAACACCACCATCAAGTTAAATCGGAGTAACTACCGATTGTGGAGAACACAAATCACAACAGCAGTGCGAGGCTATCGATTGGAAGGATTTCTCTTCAACACAACAAGATGCCCACCAAAAGAAGTTGAAACTGAAACTGAGGATGGTAAGAAAGTCACTCTAGAAAATGAAAAATATTTAGAATGGGTGCAACGTGACCAACTCCTTCTTAGCTGGTTAATGTCTTCTATCTCTGATGATATTCTATATAGTTTGGGTGAGTTCAAAACATCTACTGAACTGTGGTCAGCGATTGAAGTGAGTCTTGGTTCACAAAATAAAGCCAAAGCTTTTTAGCTAAGAACCTCCTTTTATGAAACAAGAAAGGGTTCCCTTATTGTGATGGAATATTATTCAAAAATGAAGCAAATATCAAATGATCTTGCAGCAGCCGAACAACCCATTTCAAAGGTAGAGTTTCTCACTTGCTTCCTAAATAACATTGGACGTGACTTTGATACTGTTGTTGTGAGCATTCAAAATAAAAGTGAAGAAACTTCGATAGAAGAAGCATTATCTCTTCTTCTTACCCATGAACAAAGGTTGGAACGGTATAATATTGAAGAAGTACATTTGCATAATATGGTTAACCTTACTACTGTTGGAGGAAGAAATCGTGGAGTGTACGGGTTTAGAGGTGGAAGATATAATGGTGGTAGGCATGGGAATGGTGGTTTTAGTAGTAGTGGTCGACTGGCAAATGAAAACAACTTCAATCCTAGTTTTCCTTCTAACAGAGGCAGAGGATACACTAGTCGTGGCTTCTATGGAATGCATAGTCGAGGCCGTGGTCGTGGGAGATTAAATTACAGCCCATGAGTAATATGTCAAATTTGTCGCTGTCCAGGACATGAGGCCATTGATTGCCAGTATAGGAAAGATGATTTTCCTCCAATAGTAACACAAAGCACTGAATATAGAAACTTTGGTGGAAACTCAATGAATAGTGCTTATATGGCTTCAACAAGCTCTATGCCAGATTACGGATGGTATGCAGATACAGGAGCTTCAAGTCATGTAACTGCAGAAATGGGCAATCTCTCACTGCACTCGGATTATGCTAGACATCAAAAGCTGATGGTTGGTGATGGCAATCAACTTCCCATTTCCCATATTGGTAAGAACATTATTCCTACTCTTCATCTTCATAGACTCTTAAAATTGAACTATATCCTAAGAGTACCTTCAATAACAAAGAACCTTATTAGCATATCCAAATTAACTGTCGACAATGATGTTTTTGTTGAATTTCATCGTAATGTTTATCTTGTCAAGGATTGCAAAACCAAGATGGTGCTGCTGAAAGGACCGGTTAAAGATGGTTTATATCTACTTGCATCTTTTGGAGGTACTAATCATCCCACTGAATCACGTCTTTATGCAGTCAATAGCTTAGAAGTGTCTAATGAACATTCAGAGTCTGTCTCAAGAATCAAATGTGTTTTGCTGTTAGTGAGATCAATGTCTGGCATAAGCATCTAGGTCATCCATCAGAGTCTGTTTTGCAAAATGTAAACAAAATTCGTGACTCTCAAGTTCGAATTAATGGAAAATTGGGTTTTTGTTCATAATGTGCTGTGGGAAAAAATCATGCTTTGCAATTCTCCCAATCACAAACAAAAACCAAATCACATCTTGAATTGATACACACTAACTTGTGGGGACCTGCATTTATTCCATCAAGAGAAGGTTACAGATATTATGTCCATTTCATTGATGATTTTACACGCTACACTTGGATATTTCCACTTGAAACAAAATCTCAAGCTTTAGCCACATTTATCCAATTCAGAATATTCATTAAAAACAACTAAATCACAAAATCAAAGTCCTTCAGAGCGATTGGGAAGGAGAATATAGGAGCTTTTTTCCCAATTTGAATGAACATGACATCAAATTTCAACACCCATGTCCTCATACCCATCAACAAAATGGAAAAGCTGACAGAAAACATTGTCACATAACTGAAATTGGTTTTACTCTCCTCAAACAAGCTAGTCTTCTTTTAAATTTTTGGTGGGATGCTTTTTCAACTGCTGTCTATCTCGTAAATCGCCTACCCGCTCCTGTTTTATCTAATATATCACCATATCAAAAAATTTTTGGCCATGTTCCTGATTACTCCTTTCTTCGCACCTTCGGATGTGCATGTTTTTCTCATCTTCGACCTTAAAATTCCCACAAGCTTGAGTTTCAATCTGAAAAATGCACATTCATTGGATATAGTACTATCCATAAAGTTTATAAATGTCTACACCCTTCAGGAATGGTTTTTAATGAGTCTGATTTCCCATACAAGACACACTCAAAATCAAATCCACAAGTCACTATACCACAGTCCACTTCTTCATGCATAGGTATCAGGCCCTTCTCATTTTCCTTGTCAAGATCCCAAGAGATGCAAGTAGCTTCACCATTAATGCCGGGACAATCATCAGAACCAAATTCCCCTCTTGTTCCTTTTCAATCCCTAGACACCACAGAATCACCGTTAATCTCCCAAAATGAGTCTCTTAGGAGACTCCACAGTAACAATCAGAACAACAGCCAGAGTCATCATCTTCTCATACTCAAGCTACTCACCAAATGATTACTAGATCAAAAGCCAGCATTTTTAAACCAAAAATTTACAATGTCACTAACCATCCCTTGCGTGTAAATCCTGGACCGCTTGAACCTACTTCAATTACACAAGCCTTAGCTGATCCTAAATGGAAATCTACCATAATTGAAGAATACCAAGCCTTGCTTCACAATCACATTTGGGACCTTGTACCACCATCTCCCTCTTATAATGTCATTGGAAACAAATGGGTGTTTCGAACCAAATTTAATCCAGATGGAACAATTCAGCGTTACAAAGCCAGATTGGTAGCAAAAGGCTTTTACCAAACACCAGGTATTGATTTTTCTTAAACATTAGTCTAGTTATAAAACCTTGTACAATGAGAATTGTCCTATCCATTGCAGTTTCTCAGAATTGGGAGATTCTACATCTAGATGTAAATAATGCATTTCTGAATGGTCACTTGCATAAAACTATTTATATGTTACAACCTAAAGGCTTCGTGGATCCTCAAAGACAAACTATGTATGTCGCCTTAAAAAAGCGTTATATGGGCTTAAACAAGCTCCTCGAGCTTGGTTTGATAGCCTAAAACAAGCTCTCAATGGTTGGGGTTTCATCAATTCCAAGTCAGACACCTCTCTATTCATACTTCGAAAAGGTAGTTCACTTGTCTTCATTCTGATATATGTTAATGACTTTATAATTACGCGCAATGACAAGAGTCTTCTAGACAATGTCATTCAAAAACTTCATGGAAAATTTGTCCTCAAAGTCCTTGGACCATTGCATTACTTTCTTGGCATTGAAGCTCAATGCACCAATAAAGGACTTCATCTTACTCATCCAAATATATTGTTGATTTGCTTCATCGAACTAAAATGGAGCATGCCAAGAGTTGTCCGACTCCTGCAAGTACTGGTGTTAAACTTTCTCTTACATCAGGTGATCCAATGCCCAATCCAACCTTGTATAGAAGTGTTATTAGTGCTCTTCAATATCTTACCATCACAAGACCTGATATCTCCTATATTGTGAATAAACTGAGCCAGTTTTTTCAAAATCCTACAGAAATTCATTGGCAAGCGTGTAAGCGTGTGTTACGCTATCTCAAAAGTACAATCACAAAAGGTCTCTTCTTTAAACCATCATCTTATCTTCAGCTTGTTGGCTTTAGTGATACAGATTGGGCTTGTTGTGTTGACGATCGACGATCCGTTAGTGGTTACTATGTATGCTTGTGTGCCAACCTTATCTCATGGAGCTCAAAGAAACAAACAGTTGTTGCACGTTCCAGCACTGAGTCAGAGTATCGTGCTCTTGCCAATGTCACTGCTGCATTTACTTGGATTCGGTCATTGCTAACTGAGCTTGGAGTATATCTCACATCCATTCCGGTAGTGTGGTGTGATAACCAAGGGGCTGCTGCTCTCGCTGCTAATCCTATTTTTCACTCTCGGACACAACACATAGAAATTGATGTCCATTTTGTTCGTGAAAAAGTATTGCACAAACAGTTACGAATTCATTTTATTCCCACTGTTGAACAAACAACAGACATTTTTACCAAGGCCCTTAGTGCACCTCATTTCCTCAAGCTCAAAGACAAACTCAACGTTGTGGAATCCCCGTTTCGTTTGGGGGGGTATTGAATGCATAAGTTAAATAACATCAAATATATTTTTGTATTATAATTACTCCTTGTACAGCATAGCATGTGAGATCCACGTGAGTTATTTTTTGCCTTGTATTTAATGTTAGAAAGTCATTGTGTATTGACTTTGAAGGGCAACGCACTGCCCCATTTTCTGAAGCAAATGTACAGTTTCTCTTGCACATTCCAGATTCTTTACTTCAATTCTTGAGATTAATCTTTTGATTTTCAACTGATAGTGTAAAGTGAATTCTTTACAATAAAAAGTGAATAAGAAAGTGAATTCTTAGAAAATGAGAAAAGTGAATTCTTTCTTCGGTGGCCAAATTCAACAAAATACTGAAAAAACGGTGAATTCTGCTTACCTTTCCTCACAAGCTCCGATGCAATAATTGCCGACATATTCAACTTCTTCGACAGCCAGTTGAAAATTTTAGTCGGCAGCGTTCTCGACAGTTTAAGCGTGTAGCAGCATAAAACTCAAACCCAGTAGATGCGGTCGAGGGAAGCGGGGTTGAGTAAGAGATAATGCAAGAAATTGCTAAGGGACAGAAGCAGTAATATGCAGTAGGTTAAATTACTAAAAAGCCCAATGATAAGAGTATTACTAAAATAGCCAATAAATGGGCAGGAAAAAATTCAAAGGCACTTTACTCTTGTAGTCTTATATTATAAAGGGTAATTACATTAATACTATAATTTTTATTTATCAAACCACATTATATGCACACTACAATTATCACATAATTTTAATAAATAAACCACAATTCATTTACAAATTTAACCTTAAAAATTAAAAAATAAAAAATTTAAGTAAACGACAATTCATTTACAAATTTAACCTTAAGAATTAAAAAATAAAAAATTTAAGTAAACCACATACCTATAACCGTATATTCTTCTTCCCCAATAACATCAGACAACAACACAATGAAGAACAATAATCGTCAAGAAGAACCCCAAAATTCTGCATTTCTCCTTGGCCATTAAAGAAATAAAAAAGAAGAAATAATTAGACACAGGAACAGTCACCGAATTCATATCATATAATAAAAAGTCTAAAAATATATATTTTATGTGAAAACGCATCAAATCAAATTTCCGGCTCTAAAAACTAGTCATTACATTTTGCAGGGAAATAAACAGAAATCCAGATAAAAGGAAAAAGATTGTGATATCAAATACGATTGAACGACTGAGAAAGGAGAAGAAAATCAATTGCTATCTCTTAATTTGTTCTAGCATAAGGTAAATAATTGAAGAACTCCCAATTTCTTTGATACCTAAATTCCAGTTTGAATTTAGACGAGGTTCATAATCTACACATAGTAGTTGTGGTGAGATGAAAATAATAGGGGGAAAGAATGAATATATGAATATATATATAGGCCATTTATGTATTTTATCAACACCTGCTTTAGTAATTAAATAAAATGTGGTGGTATAATTAAATTTTGTAGTGGTAATATAATTACCCTATTATAAATAAAGGAAGGAAGCAGTAATATGCAGTAGGGTAAATTACTAAAAAACTCAATGATAGAAAATTACTAAAATGGCCAAAAAATTGGCGGAGAAAAAAAAAAGAAAAGAGGAAAGGGACCTTACTCTTAGGCATGAAAGGTGAAGGGCTGAAGATGAAATTTAGTTGCCATGGATAAGGGCAATTGTCATGCACACATGTGGATAATTCTAAATAAATAGGATCAATAAGATTTCAACAAGCAGCGTAATGGTTGACTAACAAAATTGCCATTCGACCAGAGGTTTAGATAGTGTGGTCGATTAAGATGTTAAGAAATTTAACATTCTGGTTGATCAAGAAATGGTCCGACCGCATATTTATCAGTTGACTGGGCCGGTATGGTTGACCGCCTATTTGACGGTTGGTCCTTGCGTGTCAGTTTGGAACACGTATATCTTTTTATTGACAATTTGAAATGGAGAAACGAAAGATGTTTTGGGATCATGACTTGAAGATTTGCAAAATGATCTATCTGGTACCTTCTTGGCTCATTTATAAGATTGATTAAAATTTAGTAAGGATATAAAAGTCAATCGTCGAATTTATCATTTTGAATTGGGGTTGACCAGACAACCAAAGATAAAAAAATGAAAAACTCAATGCCACAAAGAAAAGACACTATGCATCAAACTACCCATAAGAGAGACGGCAGTCCTTCAGCACAAAGGTTCTTCAAATTCCAAAATTGATGTTGAAGACTCCAACAGCAAGGGAAACACACAGTTTTATTAGGAGTCACGGTTGATTCTGATGCCTATCTCTGTCGGATGTGGTACTCCTAATTGACGTGCTCTTCTAGTTCTATATAGATGTTTTTTTTCTCTTTTAATAATAGCAAACCTATCCGCCAGTCTTGGCCAACCTGATATTCTTGACAACATTATGGTAAATTTCTTGGCAACAAGTTATATGTTATTCTACCTATTGAGTGGACCAATAAAAAAATAACAACCTGCCCCCGGCTATTGCAATATGGCCCCCACCTCCATTGTTACATGTAAATGGATTGTCATAATAACATGTCAAATTGATGGTAGGAAAGTAAGATTGTTATATTTATAAATGAACGGCGCTGACTGTTTATAATGTTGCTTTGGTATAGTCTATATTCAACTATTATCGACAAGTCAGTGAGTACACAAACGTTTATCAAAACAAAGACAGTTTGTGCTGTGAGTATGAGCATACGAATAGCATATTTGATTTATATTACTATGTTTTATGTGAAACTTTTTACCTATCCGTTAGGTTGTATGCAGTGATTAATGATTCTATTAAAGTTTTCTGAATAATATTTTCAAAAATTAATATATTATCTGATACTTATAAATTATTTCCAAGGTACATTTGCTTTTTATTTCAGGGTCTGGTAGCGGGGGTAAGCTGAGCCCCGACAGTATCCAGTCCTTGCTAGAAGGAACCAATCAAAATTCTGGTTCATCTGGCGCAAAAACAAGAAAAATTGCAAGCAGAATGACTCTGGCCTATGATTTGGGCACGGCTAGGGTGGTGTTGGCCCTAGAGAAAAAATAATTTAAGGGCAAGATAGTAAATTTACCTTGTTTTGTACAAAATTTAGTAAAAACTTCACTACAAATAGCATGATTCGTTTAGTAAAAACCATATTATTATCCTTTTAATTTTAACTGAGTTTTTAAAAAAAAATCAAGTAAAAGCAAGGATTACAAAAAAAAAAAAAAAAAAAAAAGAAGCGAAAAAACAAAAATGAGAACCTTCAAAGCTCCCACTCCAAGGCTTGGAGTCCTACCTACAACCTCGAGCCAACTTCACTTGCGGCTCGGCTGGCCAAAATGATGATATTTCTAAACTTGAAATCCATTAAAATCAATATTATAATTTTTTGGTATAGTGAAGATGGTCTAATTCTTATTGTTCATTCTGAGTTGTGTTATTTGAACAAAAATAAATATAAAAAATTTGACAAAACTGATACATGACACAATCTTATTTTTTAACATATTACATCACTTTTACATCAACACTTATCACATAATCCACATGTCAATTTTGTCACTTTTTTGTCTCTCTTTATGTCCAACTAGAATATTTCATTCTGATTTTGGTCCATTTGATGTTATAGCATATTTTCTTTATTTAATGTACATTGACATATCAATATAATAAATAAGAATTACGAGATTCCATTAGTTAAGTATTGATTAGGAGTAATCAATTAACAATTTCAAAAATTAACAAGTGGTTGAGGGGAGAACTTATTAAAGCTCAAGGTGAGAACTCCTCTTTTCCTTTTTGTGGAGGGAAATAAAAGATGCAAGTGATACGGATAATAGGACATTATTTGTAGTTAAAGCAATGGAATTTATAGTCATGATCTTCTGTAATACATTTGGTGATATTATTCCGCCAGACGTACACATGACGAGTTAATCTCGCTAGACGTATAAAATGATAATTTTTTTCACCTACCCCATGGGGGTAGATTAAAGTCTACCCCTCCTACATGCCATGTAGGAGGGGTAGACTTTAATCTACCCCCATGAGGTAGGTGAAAATAACTATATAAAATGAGCAGCACTAAATTATTAATCCCTTCTTGTGAACATTGTGCGCATTTTAAGAATGAGCATTGTACTGATAGGAGCAGATCTTCCTTTTATGAAGATAAACATAGAAGAGGTTTTTGTTTGCATGTCATTACTCGAGTTTCTCTTTTACTTTCACATACATGTGTTGCATTTTAAAGTTAATATCGCCTTGTGTCCCGATGAAGTGATGGGACGTGGAGAGTGCTAAAAACAAACTTTCTTCTGATATTACATCCATCTGTGATTGACCTGTCATCCGGACAAGCAACTCGAGTCAACCGTGAGTTTGTTAGCACTGCTAAGCAACGTGTTTCACATTTTTCTTTCATAATATGTACACCTAACTCAAGTCAAAGAAATTGGCTAATTGGCTCCTACCAAATTCCTTGTGGATCGGGTTTCTTACGCAATTTATCCTCCAAAATGTACACAACGTATGTCCTTTTTTACCTTAAATTCGGGCACGCGTGGCTACTGTTAGGTTTTTAAAGAATCTATTAAAGTTTCTCATATAATAATCAATCCTTAAAAACTTTCTTTATAGGCTAATTTCTTATTAACATTTGCCCAACTGTCCAAAGATGAATTTCTTATCATTTCTATGCAAAAGTTTTTATACATGGAAAGGGAGGCATTTATGCTTTCTTGTAGATTTCAATGATCTACAAACTTTGCTTAGAGTTCAATAGACACCTCCAACCTCCACGTGTTATTATGACATTACTAGATTTCTTATATTATCGAGTAAGTAAAGATTTTATTGCGTTTTTTCTATGAGCACATTATGATTTATTTTTGACATTGAATTCTATTAAGTTAGATACTTTTCTACGTGAAGTGGTACTAAAGAGTTTCAATTATTATATTCTTAATCGTTAGAGCATGATTAAGAGCAAGATTAATGTTGAGAGAAAAAAGTCAAGGCGAAAAAACCCGAAGCGAAAAAACTAAGGAGAAAAAACCTATTTCCAAATAATGTGTAAAGGAAAAACTGGGAAAACATATTAAAATATTTTTTTTATTTTTTAAAATTTTTTTACACATTATTTTGCCATTATTTTTTTGTCATACAATTTATATTCAATTTTTTAAAAATTTATTATATATTATTTTAAAGAATGAAGTGGGGGGAGGGGAAAGGTAAAAGAGGGGCTAAAATTAGCCCCTCTTTTACCCTTCCCCTTTCTCCCATACATAATTTGATTTTGTTGGAGGAAAGAGTTTTTACCTCCAATACTAATCATACTCTAATATGGGGGAAAAACCTAAATTTAGGTTTTCTTCCATTTTTTTTACATGCATGAAAATAATATAAAGGGTAATAAACCTATTTTTGGGTTTTTTCCTCCTTAACTCAAAAAATATATAAGTTGAAAGAGATGAATTTTAGAATTTTTAGAGGGAAAAAGGTAAAGAAATGGCTAAATTTAGCTCCCATTTTGGGTTTTTTCACACTTGTGGTCTTGCCCCTTTGATTTTTTTCTCTTTTTCAAATGAGTTTTTTCCCTTCAATTTTCACTTTAAGTTTTTTCACTTTGGATTTTTTGCCCCCTCAATAATCTTGCTCTTATAAGACTATAACTGCTTTGTAAAATTTTTAACTTTATTACTGTCATATAGATATCGATTTTTTAGCGATATAATAACTATTTAAAAAGATAACGATGCGATTGTGATGAAATATATTTGATATCAATGTTTTTCAATTTCTCACTATATTCTAATCTAAACCGTCATTCTATTTCTATATAATGTTGAATCAAGAAAATCCAAGAAGGAATTGCAAAGGCCGCATTTCCCTATTCAGCGTCTCCAATCATTCCACCCTTTTTCTCGAAGACCTTTCGTTAAAGACACTCCCAAAAAAGGCGTATTCAGTCATACCAACGTGTCCCCCCCCCCCGCCCTCTCTGTTCTGCCACATGTCCGTTCAAGGTTTTCTGCTTGTCTTCCCCTCTACCTACCCTCCCCACCGCACCTCCCAAACCAAAGGTCAGATTTGTACATTTGTTATTCCACGCTATTTACCCTGTTTTGTTGAGGTCTTTCTTGAGTTGCTTCTTCACACACATGGAAAAGAAACAATATTTCAGTCTACATTGTCTCCAATTTTTCGGTCTCTGTTCTTTCCCTTTAGTGTTTCCTTGAATCTTTTCAACCTGTATTTGTTCTTTTTGTTTCTTTATTTTCATTCGTGATTTCTTCATATTAATTAATATCTTAGAGCTTGTTGCTCTATGTTGGAATTCTTGGCTATTGCTCTACAGACCAAACGTTTCTTGAATTGTCTAAAAAGAAAAAAAAATTCAATCTTGGAGAAGGGCGACTAATATGCAGTTAAAAATCTGGTTTTTCAATCTGGGCTTATAAGAATCTGATTTTTGAAAAGTGAGACATGCATATACTTATAAGTATAGCTGAAATAGATGCCGCTATAGGGTTGGTGGAAGTAGTTTATTTGTGAATCTTATGGGGGATGGTGATGATAGTAAGAAGACTACAAGAACAATGGAAATGGAGAGTCTTTGTTTGGATATTTCAACAAACAGATTTTCGAGAGACTTGTTGCAGGGGTTAGATCGGAAGAGCGTGGGTCTGAGGCAGTAAAAGAGGAGGATGAGGAGATTGAATTGAATCTTGGACTGTCATTAGGGGGCAGATTTGGTGTGGACAAGAGTTCTAAGAAGTTGATGAGGTCTTCTTCTATAGCCGAATGTTTACCCGTGGTGAGAGATGATAATGATGCGGTGGCATCCCCTCCTCCTGAGGCTTATACAAGCTTGTTGAGGACCTCTTCATTGCCTGCAGAGACAGAGGAGGAATGGAGGAAGAGAAAGCAGTTGCAGACCTTGAGAAGGATGGAGGCTAAGAGGAGGATGTCAGAGAAGCAGAGGAATTTGAAAGGTGATAAAGGAGGAGGTAGTGCTGGTGGAAATTTGAGTTTGGAGGAGAGGAAAGAAATTGAGGCGAAATTGAGAGAGAGATTGGAGAGAGAAAAGTCTTTGGCCACGGCAAAGGGGAATTATATTGGGAATATTGGTGGGATGCAACAATCAATGGAAACAAAGGGGGGAAGTTCTTCGAGTGCGTCTGAGTTGGACGGTAGAACTCATCATGGAGGTATTTCATTTTCTATACTTTCTTGATTATGTTCAATATTGGCTAAGATCTATGCTCAATGCTATATGATCACCACCTTACATGTCTGCCTACGGTGATCTTTTACTGCAGATCATCATGAGTTCAATTCATCTTGTGCTGTTTAACAATCTTTTGGAAATGCAATATCTTCTAACACTTCATAGCTACCCCTACCTGGCATAACTTCAATTAGGCTGGTTATGCTTTGTCATAGCTATTTTAACAAAATGCATTTCAGAAATTAGGAATAAGAATTCTTTGGTAAGAATCTTTGCTTTGAAGGAATTATTAATGAGGTACATGATAAACTGTTGGAAAAATGTGTTTTGTTAAGTTAGAATGGAAAAACATTGCGCTAAAATTTCAGTTGGGCCTGCAAGTCCTTGAAGGTGACACCATGTTGAATGCAGTTCCTTGGTGAAAAAGATCAAGTACCATATGCGTTTAAAATTGTTTCCAAGGGATGGTAATGGGGATTTAAAGTGGAAATTCATTCTTTATTTATGTATTTTCCTTTGAAAATGCATTCAACATGGGGAATTTTGCGGTGTGTTATTGACATCTGATTTTATATTTATGAAATCATAATTTGAGTTGTGGTACGGTTATCCGTAATTGTCTGTCGAAAATTAATATGCTCTTTACAGCAGAAATAGAATAACAAAAGTTTCCTTCAAACAAAGACGTGTCTTTAAGCAAACTATATTTTGTCAATTGACATGCTATTAACATACCGCTTTTCCTTCTCCCCATAAAAAAGGGGAAAAACACACACACACACACAGGGTTTTTGGGACTGGAGTAACACCTTTAAAATAGATGTGTCCTTGCTAACACTTAACAACTTGGTAGAATGGGTTTGGTGAAAAGTTTAGTTCCATCCATTTGTGATGGAGACCGTAGTCCACAACGCACTCAACTCACGAAATAAGATTGCAAATCGAAAACACTCAATTCTTATTCGAAGTCAATCAATGGGAAAAACCCTACAAGATGAAATAAATAGAAAACCTAGACGGCCAGCGGACCCTTAGTGGGCGGGGCTTACAAAGCAAATAACGAAAATACGAAAAACATGATAAAAATATAGTAAAATGCAGTTTTGACTCTCTAAACGACCGCAAATGCCCAAAATCCATCATATGTCTTGGGAAAGCGACGAGTCATGTTCGTCTCGTCGCGAGCTTTCCGGAATGATATTATGGGCAAAAATCAGACACCGAATGCAAAAGTTACGAAAATTTGTCAAAACGGTCTAGATAAGCTAATGCCTTATCATGCACCACATCATTGACCTTCTCCGCATCAATTTGTCTTCTCTTATGTGCTTTTAACCCTTGTCAACATTTCTTTTAACCCTTGTCAACATTTCATAATTCATACATTTTGTCTGAACCCCAGTTACTTAAAGTTAGGACAAGGCATCTCTGTGGTTTTATATTATTGTAAAAGTTGTAGGACTAGTACCACTGGTTCTGATGCCTGTCTCTGCCACTATTGGATGTGCTCTTTGTGTTTTCTGTATATGTTTTCTCTTTAAATAATAGCAGACCTGTCAGCCACAGTCTTGGCCAATCTAATATTCTAGAAAAAATTATGGTGAATCTCTTGCCAATGAGTTGGTATGTTAGTCTTCCAACTTATTGAGTAGACCAATAAAAAAAATAACAAACTGCCTCTGCTATTACCATATGTACCCACCCCATTGTTACACGTAAAAAGGTTGTCACAGTAACATGCCAAGCTGATGGTAGGAGAGCGGGATTGTTATATTTACATATGAGTGGCGCTGACTGTTTTTATCATTGCTTTGGTATAATTTATATTCAACTGTTATCGGCAAGTCAGTAAGTTGGCTCCTCAACTACTGTGGCCTTCAATTCATAGTTAACTTTTAAGACTTCAGACATCATCAAGTTTATTTTCTAGCCAGGACTATTATAATCTGTAACTACGTCCTTTCTTATTCAAAAACTTATTTATTGCATTGTCATTGGCAAAGGAAATTAATTGAGATTGTGCCTTGATTTTTGTTTATAATGAATGACATATGAAGCACTATTTCCTTATGATATCGGGAATTGTCTAGTCCTCAGAACATACTGATGGATATTTTGTTTATTTTCTAGAAAATTGCATGTATTTTATTGTCCTTGGATGTTTTGGCCTCAAAACATCTTTTGTGGGTCCTTAAAATTGTTAAAGTACCCTTAATGATTTCAAATCACTCTTTACCGCACATTTCAAATGTCAAAGAATCCTACAAAGCTACTGGGGATTGTTTTGGATGAGACCTAAACATCTGGTCATTTTGACAATGCTCGAAGTTTAGACCTAATAACTATTTGAATCATTTTCAAATGCCACCAAAAGCTTTGGGGACATTTTGAAAATGAGCCAAAATATTCACCAATTATGACATTGTGGAGGAACTGCACCTATACCTCCAAGGCAGAGGCGACTTCTGCTGTGTAGCCATCATCCACGATGTTGCCTTCACCACTTATGCTTTCAGGCATACACATTTCAAGCGAGAAAACAAGGAGGAGAGTGAGGAGATGAAGTAGTAGTAGATTCGGTAACAAGGAGAGCGAAGAACAATAATAATGTTTAGTAAGGGTGTTTTTGTAATTCATCTGGTCAAAGGCCAAAGTTATATCTTAAAACTTAGATCTAGCCATGTGTGCGTGTGTCTTTGTGCTTGTTGGAATGCATTCTCTATTTTGATTACAGAAACTTTTATTTACCTTTGTACTTCAAATCAAGTCATGAATGTGAGCAATCTTTTGTATTAGAGTAGACGAAACAATACAGTTTGTGCTGTGAATTTGAGCATATGGATTACATATTTGATTCATATTACTATGTTTAATGTGAGACTTATTACCTATCTGTTAGGTTGTATGCAAAGATTCTGTTAAAATTTTGTGAATAATATTTCAAAAATTAATATTATCTGCTGCTTGTAAATTATTTCCAAGTTACGCTTGGTTTTTATTTCAGGGTCTAGTAGCGGTGGTGAGCTGAGCCCCGGCAGTGTCCAATCCTTTCTAGAAGGAACAAATCGAGATTCTGGTTCATCTGGAGCAAAAACAAGAGAAACTGCGAGCAGAATGACTCGTTCTGATGTGGAGAATCTACCAAGGAGATCTGACGTTGTAGGAAGCAGACGAAAGGAAATTGGAACGAGTGCAATGAAGGATATGCCTTGTGTTTTCACAGAAGGAGACGGCCCCAACGGGAAGAGAGTTGACGGAATTCTATACAAATACGGAAAGGGAGAAGAAGTGAGAATAATGTGTGTATGCCATGGCACCTTCCACTCACCGGCCGAGTTTGTCAAGCATGCTGGAGGCAGCGATGTAGATAACCCACTCAAGCATATTGTCATAAACCCGGACTCTTCTTCCCTACGGTAATGGCCGTGTGCAAGTTGTTCTTACTATGAGAGGGAAAATGGTGGTGGAAGTTTGAATTTGAAGCAGTTTTCTTTTACTTTCATCTCCATTTTCTTCTTGAGGAGACCTTGTATATAATTAACTGATGTTGCATACTGGAAATACAGAGCAAGCAATATTATTTCTTTCTGATCATTGCCTCATCGAGAGGAGATACCCGTTCATCTATAAAAATTATAGCCGTGTGAAGTTTTCAATAAAAGCAGGACAAGTTTTGCCTACTATTACTAACAATTTTAAGCTTTCAGATAGACATGATGGTTTAACTTGTTCATTATTCAACTCTATATTGACATGTAAATAAATTTTTGAAACCTGTATGGTTCAACTTCATTTTAAGTCAATTCATCTGAAAGTTTATTTTAATGCAGAAACAAATTGACCTCTAGCTATAAATGTTGGCACCACTTCACTATTTCCTTCTTCATGCTATAAATACTAGTGGTATTATATTTTAATTTCAAATTTTATGCCACCAAATGCGCCTCCAAAATTTAAAAAATAAAATAAAAAGTGAAAAGAGAAGACGACTCCATTGCGGATCGAACCCAGAATCTCTGGTTCCGTACGTCTTATCTATTGGGCCATGGAGGCGTTTTCATGTTAATCAAAACTAACGCATTCGAACCGGTGACCTCTTGAGCTGCAGTCCTATTTCAACTATACACTATATATATCGGCTGACGAAGAGACTTTTGTCTTCACACATTAGCGGGTACAGAAACTTGGTTAATACTATCATGATCATGCAGCAGAGCTCTTTTTTTTTTTTTTTAAATCATAATGACTAGGCTAGATGGAAGTGAACTGACTTAAGGGCATCTCCAATGCATGACGGTAATTATGAGATAATGTGGCAATTGATAAAAAAAGATTTTTATTTATCTCATTAAATATTTGACATTGTTATGGATCATGTCATTTATGACAATGTCAAATATTAATTTATCCGATCACTAAACTTGTCTCTCTTTCTTTTCAAAATACTTAATAATAATTTGTCAACTATACAATATAGACAGTGGTATATTGGAGAGTTCATTGAATGTAATATCAATATTTTTTATCAATAAATTATAATGTCAATAAATTCCTTCTTTCTTTTATATATATATATATATATATAACTATATATAACTGTCAACATTGTTATATTGAAAAATGCTCTTAACATATCTTATGACGGTTCTATTCAGTGTCTCAAGCTATTTTAAGTTTTTAGTTTTTATTAATAATTTGTTTACTTTCATATTTTTAAAAGATGCACTTTTAGACTAAATGTGATAACTCAAGTAGTAAATAGCAACCCTTATCAAGACGAGATTCTGTGGTTGAGTCTATACCTCTCCCCAAAGTTCCTTCGATTGTATTAAAAAAAAAAAGCGCTCATGAAAATAAGACAACTTTTTGTAAAGAAAACTCTTTTATCATTTTGGGTGTTTTCAATTGGTGCAAAAATATGAAAATAGGTAAAACAATCAATTCGTTTCTTATATTACAATTAAAATCCAAAGAAAAAAAAAAGGGAAAAGAGGAGGGTGAGGGGAGGAGGGGGAAGGAACTCAAAATTGAACTGAAATATGAAGAGAACATCATTATCATGAAAAGAAATCGTGTAGCTGTTGATTTGGGGGATTGTGGCAAGATTCTAGGTTGAATCTCTAGGGTACTTTCAAATTAGCTATTGTTTTTGGGGATTGTGGCAGGATTCTAGGTGGGAAAATTCTATTTGTTACAAAACTTTTTATAAAAAATGTTCTACAAAAGAGATTGATTTGACCATATTGTCCTATATGTTATGTGAGAAAAGTAATCTAAAAGTAAGTAAAATTATTATATTTTGTAAAATATTTTTTAATAGATTCTTTTACAAATAGAAGGACTCGTTACAGGTGCAATCCCTAGAGTATGTATGGTGAAAGTTTGCTTGTGCATAAATCATCCTACGAGTTGTCACAAATATTAATCCTAAGGGATGACGCAAAATAGGCATTGCATATTTGTTTAAGTTCATTGAACTCAATCTTGAGTTTACTTAACAATCTACCTCGATGCAATAAATATAAAATATTTTTTTAATTTTTGAGAGAGAAGTTCCATAACTTATTTTTTGCCAATGATTGTGATGGTAAACTCTATGACTCGGTCTGACCTCCATAGTTGCCCATTGCCTCGAATGGGACAAAATATCCCGTTCACGGGTTGGCAGGACGAGGTTCTGGAGTCGGACCTGCCCAAACATTAAGACAAACGTAACACTAAAATTTAAAATAAGTTTAAAAATGTGGAGGAAAAGCTGGCTAACAAGAAATTTGTCACAATAAAAAACATGCACCCTGTAGACTGCAGTCATAAATTTGTCAAAAATCAAGAGGCTATACTTGGTAATTTTACCATTCAAGTTTGATTTATTCAAGTTCAAGCCAAAATTGCAAACAGAACTTTGAAATGAAAGTATGAACCAAAAATGCAGCTCATACAATATTTAAATACTTGAACTATGCCAAGTTACAAGTACAAAGAAACTGAAAATTAGAGGCTGCTCTATTGTAAATATTAAAATGAATAAATTCATAAGTACCATGTTCAGTTAGCTTGGAGGCGGTTGCAATTGATTGAGTCGTTCCACAACTTGCTCCATTGTAGGTCGAGCAGAATGTGATTCAAGCGTACAAA
Organism: Nyctanthes arbor-tristis; assembly: GCA_963692815.1. Classification (NCBI taxonomy): domain Eukaryota; kingdom Viridiplantae; phylum Streptophyta; class Magnoliopsida; order Lamiales; family Oleaceae; genus Nyctanthes; species Nyctanthes arbor-tristis. The sequence goes on along the minus strand of CAVNYN010238584.1, from coordinate 38,641 downwards.
GAGTAGCCACGTACAATATTTTCACAAGGTCATCATGTGGTGCAGAATCCCATAAGGCCGAGACAAAAAAATCCTCAGGCCGACTTTGTTTAAGTATGGTGGATGCCCATGAAACAATGTTATATCCATCTTCATGTGAGTAAAATGAAGGATCAAGAGCTCTCTTGTCGGACATTAACACAAGCAGCATCACACCATAGCTGTAGACATCGGCTTTCCTGGATACGCGACCTGTGAATGCGTATTCTGGAGCTATGTACCCGTATGTTCCAGCTACATGAGAGGTAGCATGAGTGTCTGTACCAGAAAGGACCTTTGACAAACCAAAGTCAGACAAATATGCATTGCATTCATTGTCCAACAAAATATTACTAGGTTTGATGTCTCGATGGAGAATATGCGGATCACACTCATGATGCAGATAAGATAGTGCAGAGGCAATATCGAGGGTGATTTTTTGAACGATGCTCCAGTCAAAAGCTCTTCTGTCTCTTTCCTGAATGAAGTTATCTAGATTTCCTCCTGGAAGGTATTTGTATATAAGGAACATTTCTTCTTGACCAGCATAATACCCAATCAAAGTAATGAGAGTTGGGTATTTGACCTGTTCAAGGGTATGCACTTCAGCATGGAACTGTGGAATGCCTTGGCATCTTCCAGTAGTGAGCCTTTTCACTGCTACTATCATTCCTGGAGAAACTTCAACGCGGTATGTGGAGCCAAATCCTCCATTTCCTATGCAATTGCTTCTGTTAAAATTTCCTGTTGCTTGGACGACACTATCATATGTCAATGGTACCCCGATTTCATTGACTGTAATTTCCCCTCTTTGAGTTGATGAATTCATTTCAATCTTTGAACGCAGTATCCTCTTTTTTGCATAACAAAGGAACATAAGAACTGCAAGAACAACTGTTACTATGACGGCCGCTGATATTATGGATACTTTAGCAATAAAAGGGAGCCCATTATTACCACCTTTAGGATGTCTTCTTCTAGAATGTGCATGCTTCGGAGTCCTTTTAGGATACTGACGATATTCTGGTGGAGATATTGTCCTTTTACCACATTGATGGTGTTCTGGTGCTGATGTTGTAACTACTGAAGGCAAAGTAGAAATAACACATTTTTCATGAAATATGCTGCAGTTCATCATCTTATTTCCCATCACGTACAGTCTAGATAATTTATTAAAGGAGAGGTTGCACGAGTGAAGGGAGGTCATGCTTTCCAAACTAGAAGGTACATGTCCAGATGGTTCATTGTTGTTGAGCAAAAGAACCTCCAACTTGTTCAACTTCACAAGATCCTCGGGAATATGACCTGTCAACTTGTTCCAGCTCAAGTAGAGAAAAACCAGAAATTTCAAATGTCCCAAGGAAGTTGGTATAGATCCAGAAATCTTGTTGTTGCTAATGTTGATAGCCAATATAGCCAATGCGCAATCACATGCTCCAAAAATGTTCTCACCTAATGGTCCTGCCAAGTTATTACCACCAGCTAGAAATGAATACTCCATTTGTTTCTGAAATCTGCTAGTGGCTATTGGAAGCACAGGAAAAGCACCACTGAATTTATTTTCGCCAAAATTGTGGATGATTGGAAGCTGACTTTTGGAATGAAAAAGCAGGCTTTCCCATTGAGTTTTATAAGCAAGGAACCACAGATAAGGCAGGGATGGACTGTAATGATGGACAAGCTTAGGGCCAAAGGAGAAAATATCACTGCATGAGCTCTTAAGGAAATTGGGGATTATTCCTGACATGAAATTGCCACTGATATCAAAGACACTCACACGGAACTTGGAGTCTCTCGTCCAACGCTCCACTAAGTCGATTAGAACTCAAATTAAGAAAATACAGATTATGGCATTCTGTGAATACTTCAAAGATCTCTCCAGTAAAATGGTTTTGTGCCAAGTTTACCATCTTTAGGCTCTCACATCGGCTCCAATTGGAAGGAAATTTACCCTCAAAGTTGGCTCCAGGAGCCCAAATTATTTGCAGCTTTGGAAGTGTTGTAATCTCAACGGGAATGGAACCTTCAAAAACATTATACTCTTCCAATGCCACATTAGATAATTGGCACCTAGTGAGAGCATTACAGTGACTTGAGTGACTTGAGAGAACAAGAACTGACAAATTACCACAATCTCCTAGCTTTTTAGGCAATGGACCACTTAATCTGTCTCTTGCAACATCCAAAACTTCAAGGTTTTTAAGTTTACCTAGCTCCATAGGGATAAAGCCATAAAAAGCATTTGAAGACAGCAAAGGTGTCCTTAAATGGCTACAATGGCCTAAAGAACGTGGAATTTCCCCATTCAGGAGATTAGCTGACAAATTCAAATGCTTAAGATTACCACAATCATACCCCAAATTGTCTGGAACACGGCCCACTAACTGATTAAATGATAAATTTAGCACTCTTTAACTTCTTAAAACCACCAACGAATCGGGGGATCATATCATTGATTTCATTTCCTGCTAGCTTCAAAATCCTCAAAGCTGTACAAAACGCAAGGGACTGTGGAAATTTCCAGATAATCATGTTATGTGCAAGATTGAGAATCTTTAACTTCCTTAAACTGGAGAATTCATAATCCAAAAAGTTTCCACCAATGAAATTCCCTTCAAGATCTAGCACTTCAAGGTTTTTCAGGCCCCAGATTTGCTCAGGAATCCCACCACTGAGCTCATTAAATGGAAGCGAGAGAACCTTAAGTTCTTTGAGTTCTCCCAAAATAGGTGGCAATTCTCCCACTAATCTTCCCTTTATTTCATTGCAGTTCCTTCCAATTCCAAAGCCGTACACTGCTAACTCAGAATTCATATTACACTGATGAGAAACTGAAAAATTACCTCCAATTCTCAGCCCAGAAACTTTGAAATTAGAATTACACAATACTCCAAACCAAGAGCAGTGATCAGAAGAGTCTGCTTTCCAACTCAAGAGCATTCCTTGAGGGTCAGAAACTGATCTTTTGAATTCTAAAAGAATCTCTTTCTCATCCAAAGATAGTGCAGAGACCAATGACAGAATGTATAGTAAAACATAAATCAAATTCATGGCTGCAGAAAAAGCAGAATCTCTCCTCATGGCAGCAGAATAAGCCACTTCTTTTTCTCCAGGAACCTGATTACCTGAATGAGAAAAGGAATCCAACAACTTCAGTTACAGAAATGAGGATGAAACAAATTTATTTCTCATTTCTTAATCTCTTTCAAATAAAATCTAACTTTTGAATACAGAACAAGAGATGAAGAACCAAAAAATCTTATGAAATAAAAGTTCTGCTGGAGTCTGAAAATCAAACCTGAAAACAAGATTGCTTCCCATTTTCTCCTGAAATAAAAATTTTGTTTCAGGAAAGAAACAGAAACAAAAGGGGCTTAACATAAATGAAGAAAGAATTTTGTGAGAACAGGTGGACGCCATCCGGTCTTTGACTCATGGCATGGGCCCCATTGTGGTAAATACTAATTAAGCCTTGTAAACATTGGGTGTGCATTAATTAGAATAAAAAAGAGGTCAAGTAATCCAGGCAGTTATGCCACGTAGCCTGTCCAAAGAATGCCACGTGGCCTTCACGCTCTTCCGATCTCTTAAAATTTGATAGCTCTTTAAAACATTGTCAGATCAGAAAGCTTCGTCTCAGAGATATATCAATTCACAGTTCACATAAAACCTGTTGTCTTTCTCTGAGATTAATGCTCTAATGCTTACAATTCATCTGGTTTTCTCCTTAAGTCTCTTAAAATGTTGACAAGATTTACAAGTCAATATAACAGTCAAATAGTTTTTAAATTACTTAAATCAAGTGTAATGTTTTGATGTTTAAGGAAAACTGGTGATTACATGAGTACTTAAAAGCTTCTTGTTTTCTCAAATCCTAGGCATTTCTTTTAATAACAGTGATTTCTGACTATAATCAGGCAGATCTTCCCTTTTATGGGAAGAAAAATGACTTAGTTTATAACCTCTGTCAAGAAATGCTTATATTTAAAAAATATTTCCTTTTCTGATAACATTTAATTAATTAATTAAATCATATATCATTAAGATTTCACTCATCTGCCTCCATTATCTTCCTGTTATCAGAATCTGATTGAGATTATGCTGTCATTTGTTACAACAAAATTACTTAATTTATGGTACTTGCAGAAAAGTGAGTAGGAAAAAAGGATGGAGCATTAAATGAAAATCTAGCAATAATATGTGCATGCTTGTTATTTTAATACAATACTAGGATGTAAAATTATCTAGAGATTAAAGCAATTAAGCAGAAAATCAGGAAAGAAAATGAAAACAGAAAAAAGGCCCTTTCATACTTTATTTGCATTCAGCATTTTACTGTCGTTTTGTAGATAATAATAATGGGAAAAAAAATAAGGAACAAGAACGAAAATCCAGCATGAGTTAATTACCGATGTATTGCATACAGATTAATACCTATTAGAAGATGGCCCAAGCTGTCAACAAGGACACATTTTTGCTTGGGAAAAAGAAAAAAAATATGAATCCGACCACCGACTTTATCCATGACCTTACTAAAGTTGAGGATTCTATCCGCTTCTTCTTTTCTAAGCTTACAACTAGCAGTAACTACAGATAAACCAGGCAGCAAAGGGGGAAGAAAACCTACTTCCAACTAACTGTATAGAAAATGGGCTAGTTAGTAATTCTATCAAATGCGATCTTCACATTTTGACCAGAAACTAATGTTAAACAAAATCTTAATTTAGTCTCTAAACCACATCTCTTTTGTTGGCTCGAGTAATCCAACGGACACTAGTTAGAATATACAGTGAGAAATGATGTGAGAAAAAAAGAATACTCTCTTTTTTCTCTAAGGCATTGGGGGCGACGACAGCATGAACAGGAAGAAGAGGAAGAGCACAACGTTCTGAATGTTGCCTTGGACATCTTTATGGAGCGTGGCGATATCGCCTCCTCCTCGGGACATCACTTTTTAGTGAAGTTTATTTTCCCCATCAGGCAAACTGCAGTGCATTGGCATAAATTATTTCACCAAGCTAATATAATGATTTAGCTTCACCAATAAAGGTAATGATTATGGTTTAGCACCCAACACTATTTTCGGTTGAAGAATAGAAAGTTACGTACTAGCAAGAAGAATCATAAGTGACTTGTTTTGGTTTACTGTTACAAGGGAAGCAGAACATCCAACTACAACTGGAATATTGGCAGTTACAGCTTGGCCAGGTTGAACACTTGCAGCAGCAGCTCAACCAAGATAGGCACTTGCAGCAGCAATAGCTTGACAGAGACGGGCATTTGCAGCAGAAGCAACTTGACCAGGTTGGGCACTTACATTGGCAGCCCGAACAAGGTGGACACTTGCACTGGTACCTTTGCCAGGCTGACATGAAGTGGCAGCATTGCCAACTAGAACAGCAGCACTTCAGCCACTTATAACTGCAACATGGCAATCATAAGCAATTTCTCAAGCAGGTCGCATAGCTAAAACCTTACAAGAGAAATCTGAGCCTTTCTGGCAATAGTTAGGCCACTTAAAGCAGCACCAACGCCATTTAAAGGAGCAGCTTGGGCATTTACAACAGAGTTTAGAGATGAAATTACAACAATGGCAAAGAAGACATGCAGACTTATTTCTGAAACAAATGTATGGTAAGGTAAATTTTAGAATACTAGACAATATTAAGACGGAAAAAGAAGCTAATATCTAATTTACTGTATCTCCTAATTCTAAAGGTTATTCTCAGTAACAAAATAAAAAACTGGAACTCCAGATCTAAGTGGAGAAAATATGGTCTCTGAAAGTATAAATAAACATTTGCTGATTCACACTGAAATGAGAACAAGTTCATTCATCGAGTGGAATTTGAAAAGGTGATGCATTCTAGTGAGTTCAAATGAGAACAAAACACACTAATAAACAACATTTATAATGTGCGTAAAAGGTGTATTCACAATGCATTTTTGCTGAGGATTTATTTTCATTTTTTGATGGAGACTCATAGATGTAGCTAAATACATGCAAGTTCAGTTACAATTAATTTTAATAGAGGAAGAAAACACTGGCCTTTTCAGATTATTTTGGCGAGGGGAAAAAACTGACCTTGGCTTAGCTAACGGTAGGGTGCTAGTTGTGCTTTTATCAGTTAGCCAGTTGTCACTATAAGAATCCTGGTTTTCTTCTACATTTACCTCATATAGATTATTGATACTAGCTTTGTGAAAGTTGTTCTTTGATTCACATACAAATTCTGTTGCTCCAAAGTTCTTCTCTGTATCATTGGTCTTGACAAGATCATAATTCTTTTCGGCTTCCAATCCTTTCGTTGCTGCAGAGGCACGGTTGAGCTCTCCAGAATTGTTAGGTACTCCATATTTGTATGATTCCTCGTATTTAAGAATTTCTCCAGAATTAAGTATCTCCCTGGATCTGTAGTCCATACTAATCCTGGAAGTGTGGTCCATTGACGAATTATTCTTCCCAAGATGGATACTGAACAATGAATCACTCGAAATCTCGACGCTCTTCCGATCTCTCCACTCAGTTGGTGTTGAGGGATTGGCGAAAGCATAAGGTGGGATCTGGTTAGGATCAAAGTCTAAAGTCTCTGGGCCTTTCCATCACTAGGATGGGAGGTGAGTGGGTTAATGATACATTTGACACAAAAGACTCATGATTGACATCGGATATCTTCGAAACGGATGCTGGAGAGCCATTAAAAGATTGCTCCAACTTGTGAGATCGGAAGACCTCATCTGGAAGATCTATATTTTCATTTCTATATATTGGTTTGATGTCTTCCGTGGGCTTCAGAGATGCATCAGGCATGTTGTTCTGTAATTGAGGGTTGACTTGGAAGATCACACTAGAGGAGATTGATGAGGATGAAGATACAGAATCCGAAGAATCCAAATTTTCAGCCAAGAAACCTCGTGGTTCTTTAGAATTGGACCCCGAAACTGTTCCACACACACTATCATGTTCTGAATCTGTAAATATAATTAGTGGTGCAAATGAAATAAGTTGATTACTGTCGGTAGCATCATCACATTTCTCCATACGTTTGCTGCTTCCACCTGCGTAATTCATGCCTGCAATCAAGATGCCAGAACTGTTCAAAACACAAAAAGATGAATAGCAATACTATCATTCAGATAAGTTTTCTAGATGAAACTAACGCAAGGGAAGATCTTCATCAGGACAAAAGAAGTCAACCTAAGAAGTAGAGCAAACAACAAATTAGTCTTAATATACAATTGTACACAATCCCATTTCATGTTAGTTAACACGTAATCAATGATAGTCTAACTCTTGCATGAGATAAACGATAAACAGCACTATAAATAAAAAAAGTCCCAGACATGCTAGCTTAAACATTTAGTTCTACCAAATTACTCCCTTTCAAATGAAACAAAGATGTAAGTGAAGTTTAAGTTGTTTGGAAATGGTAAATATTGGGAACATGATTTTAGTTTGTGCAATAATCCAAACATACAAAACTGAAAAAAAGACACATTTGCACAAAGTGGAAACCAGCCAAAACATTCCTGCAATCAGAATTCAGAATGCAGCAGTCAGCATATGGTTTAACAATCAAAAAGATCATCTTCTACAGACATGGCCGGACCTGAGCATAGGCAGGGCAAGCTTGTGCTTAGGGCCCAAGAAACTAAAGGGCCCAATTGCATGGTTTTTCCATTTTTTTTTTTTTACTTTTTGGGCATGAAACCTATTTACTATACATTTACATTTTTATATATAACCTCTATCTTCTCTAGATTTATTATTTTATCTCTCTCTAACATATTTATTATTTTAAAATCCAATCTCCTCATTTCTCCTTTTATCTTCTTTCCACAGCCAACACCATTCAGAGAAAAACTCAAATTAATAAAAAAATTATCAAATCTTAGGGGATTTATTATTTCATGATTGGTGAATTATCGTCCAACTTTTTTATGCAAGAACATTGATTGTTGGTTTGTTTAGTTATCACTGAATAATAGTTAGTATTGTTGTAGATTTTTCAACTCTATTTTTAGCCCATTTTTAAGGGAAAAAACGTTGATCACTGTAAGGGCCGCTTTTTTTTAATGTCGCTTGGGGCCCTCTGGACTACAGGTCCGGCCCTATCCATAAAGTGCTACATGCATTTTACCATTCTTTATGCTGTGTTTCTTCAGCAAACAAATTACCTTTCAGTTCATCAAGGCACACAGTCGACTTTTGACATTTCCCCAAGACAACGACAATTCTCCTTTGACCATGAATTTCCTTTTGAACTTTAACTCTTTCCTGCAGGATGCAATATCACAAGTCCATAAATCTTTCTGAAACGGCTGAACTAAATGAAACCATATGATGACTGAACCACTAAGACTGAAAAAACTAATCACATTTTACCATTACACTTTCCTATTTAATTGTAGCCAATTCATCTTCTAACCAAGCGGGCTGATATCAATTTGCAACTGAAATCCTCCGCTGCTTTTTGCTGACCCAAAATCTACAAATTTTTCAAGCAATTAATATAAAAATAGACCCACATAGAAATATCAAAACAACAACAAATTGAAAAATCATAAATTCATCAATAAAGACATAGAGAAAACTGAAGCAAAATAAGAAACCCAGATTAGGTAACCGGTAAAAATAATAATTTATGAGTTACCTTGATAAAATCATTCAAAGGCTGTTTAATGGTAAAACTCAACTTCCTCGTCCATATTTTCCTCTTCATTATCTAGGAACTTTTGCGGTTTCGTTTTCTCTTGTTTATTAAGAACAATCAGAAATGAATTAACAGCTAAAAAATTCTCACGAGCAGAGAGAAGGAGAATTATAATTAGGGTTTTGGAAAAAGAAAAATAAAATTGAAGAAATGGAAGGCAAATCAAATCTGTCGGGTTATTATTTTCAAGAATCCGAATCCAAATCCAAATATAACTAACTTTAGCTCCATTTGGCGCCAGTATGAGGCTTACGCGTCTCACGTGTCCTGCACGTGACTTAATGGTGATTACAAAACTGATTGACACAAGAACGAGACGAATCGATTGCAAGTTTATTTAAGGAAAGAATAATGTTACTCATCAATCACCATGAGAATGATATTAAATGATAAGTCAAATAAAATAAAGAGATATGTAATATATTTAAGTGAATTTGTAAAAGAAAGATAAACAGGTGTTTCGACATTTATATGTATGCAAAAATTTTCAAACATCTCACAAACATGGGCGGACTTAAAGTTTGTTTTGCGGTAAGAGAATTTTAAATTTTATAAATTCGCCCCCGTAAAAAAAAATTAAAATTTAGTTGAAATCTATGATAAAAAAGTATATTAGTGTCCCTTCCGGGAAAAAAAGAAAAAAAAAAAGGAGGTATATTAGTGTAGTGTTAAGAGTTTCAAAGTTTTAGATGTATTTGTAAGTGATTAGGTTTAACTCCCAAGTTTTACAAATTTCTTTTTGATCAATTCTCAAGCATTACATCATATATATATATATATTTATATTTGAAGTGAAATAGCAATTTCATTGCATATCACGGAGAGTCACTGAACTAAGTCATATAGGCACACAATCAACTCAACAAAAATAAGAAGAATAACTAAGCTTAAAATGGCAATAGTGTGGGCGATTATATTCCTTTCATGAGGAATATATTCGCAAGAACTACAACTACAATAGCCAAGCAAACCTCTTTTATTTTTCTTTTTAACAATATTCACTATTTAATTTTATTTTTACATGTAGCCCACTAGACAAAATGTGTTACATTTTTTCCCCCTTAAAAATATCACTTTCTCATAAACAAGCACTTGTTGACTAACTTAGTGTTATCGGCTACTGTAACAATACAAATTTTTGTAGTATGGTCTATTACTAATCGCCCCTATAAACAAAAGTTTCTGGATATGCCCCTACTCACAAAGGTACTTTTAAAACACCTCCCGTCTCACATGAGGATATGAATACATATAGTGTGTATTCATACACATATAAAATAAGAGGTACTTTACGACACCCTATGGAGGTGCCTTAATATGATGTATGTATTCATGTATGTATTCTAGAATCAACTATTATCTTCCATGTGGAACCAAGTTTATGACGTGGGGGAATAAGAATGATTTTGACCAAGGAAGTACTAGACATATTTCATATGGTCTTGTTATGGCATTAGATAGATGATATGGTATAATGATGTAGGACAAAAACGTAGTTCTATTAGCGTTAGTATTTAAGTTTTAATTTGTCATTTATTTCTATTATGATTTTACTTATCTTCCTTTTTTAGTGGGATTTTAGTTTCTTTTTCTGTATTTTACTTACTTTCCAAGACATACGTGTCTATGAAGAATTATTCAATCATTAATAAAATTCTTAAGTTTTACTCAATTCCTTGGTAGATTCTAAGGCTTGCTTGGTAGATTCTAAGATTTAAGATCTTTAAGGGTGTGTTTGATTGCTAAAGATTTTTCATAAAAAATAGAGTTTTTCACATAAATTCTTATTTTTGTGATGTTTGATTGACAATTTTTCCATGAAAAATATTTTTCAACTTTTAGTCATGTGACTACATTTTTCTTGAACACAACGAAAACATTTTTCTATGGGGGGTAGGTTTTTTATTTTCCAAGTAATTCATATATTTTCTCGTGAATTTCTTTTTTTTTTTCCGAAAAAACAAATGTTCTATTAATTCACGAGTGCTCCCAAAGTAGGAGCAATCAATAAAGGAATACAATCAATCTAATAATAAGAAGCATATGAAACAAGCTCATAGTGCACAAGAGTATGAGCTAACTTATTCTCATCTCTAGAAATATGTCGACATGACCCACAAGCTAGATGAGTTAATAAGTTCAAATATGCTCATAAAGATTTATCAAAGCACCCTTTATCGCCGGATTTGCCACCCCCATACCACCTGGATAGGATCAACCTGAACCTAAGTAAATTTAATCAAACACATCACAATTTATTTTCTATGGGATTCAATTTCCGGTAATTCAATTAACATGAAAATATTTTATTTCTAAGTAAATTCCATGTTTGTAATCAAACGCACTCTAAGGGTGTGTTTGATTGCTATAATTTTCCATAGAAAATGGTAGTTTTCTACCCAAATTTCGACTTTTGTGCTGTTTAATTGGCTTTTTTCCGTAAAAAATATTTTCCCACTTTTTGTCACGTGACCATATTTTCGAGGAAAACAACGAAAATATTTTCCTTGGGGAACCTAAGTAATTCTTTTTCCAGGGAATTGGAATTCCATATTTTTTAAAATATTAGATTATTTTTTAACTTATAAAATATAAAAAATTTGAAAAACAAGCAAGTGAATTGAGAATTTCTTATTTCTTTTTTTTTTTTAGATTTTATGTAATATGACATTTCTTGCCAATGTTAATGAATATATATAAGATCTTATAATTATTTCAAATTTTCTAATTATGGATCATTATTGAAGTTTATAACTTTGTTTTATCTTCATATTCATGCACAAATCACTCACTGAATTTCTTGTAATTTCTTTTTAGTATAACCTTCTATTTATTAAGTGCATTACTGAGATACTTGTTGGCCTCAAAATTATTCATTAAATCATGAGTGGTAAGCCGTCTGACACGACTATAGTCGTTAGAAAGCCTCATTATATGTACCCTATCTTCATAGCCATTTTCAAACATTCTCACCATATCATTATTGTCCCCCAAAAAAATCATACAAGACAAAAACTTGATATTAGTTATGTTTTTTTATTTGTCGTGATTTGATTTTGTCTCAAATATAAGCATATAATCAACTCAAAATTAGAGCTCGCATACTTTTGAAAAATTAAAAAATTTGGTAAATAAAAAAATACATGGAAAAAGGTACAATTTATATATAAAAGTTGATAATTTCTAAAAAATATAATGATTATCAAATAATAAAATTTGGTAAAAAAAATTATTTTCATATAAAATAATATCTATCAAATACCAAAAGATAGAAAAGATCAACTATTTCTAGGTGGAAAATTAAGCCAATCAAAAACGTGTAATTGACATTTTCCATGAAAATTAATTCTAAGAAATTCAATTACTTATAATTCATTTTCTTTCCATATATTTTTCATGCTTCTAATCAAACAGTATCTAAGGGTTTTCGTTTGAACTCGCTTATTTCCATGATGCATCATATAATATCAGTCATTGATATGATTCATGAAGATGATAATGTGTTCATATTAGTAATTGATATGATATACTATGTCAATATCTGGTGTTGTTACGGTAAAATATGTTGGTATTAGATCATATATCTGAGAATAAGAAAGGTGTGTGTATGTGTGTGTTAAGTGCATTCAATTGAAGATATCAACATGAGTTTTAATGAAAATTTTCTAATTCTTATAGGGAATGCTGTTATGCCACCTATTGCGCCACGTGAATACATGTCGAGTGAATTTTAAAATATGCACAAAAAGTATCTAGCCTTTACATCTATTTGCACTTTCGTCTCAACCTTTAAATCTGGATTAGGAGACCCAACTTTTAGAAAATTAGCACCATTCATCCATATCGATGAATTTCATTTCATCATTAAGTTGTTATTATGGCCAGTTTGGCAACTAATTAAATGAGATCCTATTATAATTAAAGCTAAATATGAATTTACATCACGTGAGATATCATAATAGTGATGTGTGCACAATAAAAAAGTCATATGGAATTTAATTTTTTTTTTTTACGTGCATATCACATTTTTCTTTGTGCAACTTCTTTGTGACATAAATTTGAAATTTAATTTAAATTATAATAGGATCCCATTCAATTGGTTAACGAAAAATAGATCCTAAGAGTTTAAGTGATCAAATATGTTCATTTAGATTTGGATGAGCAACACCACTGTTTTCAAAAATTGGGGTCTCATGGTTCAAATTTAATAACTGGGGGACCTTTTCTGTAGATCCCAAAAGATTCCAATAATTTCAGCCTGTACCTCCGGATCCTTGACGCTGCTACGGTTACCACCATTCCTGATCCGTGAACGTGTTCGAATCTCGCACTCTTACCCAGAACACGTACAGATTTCTCGAACACGAAAGGTCATCTTCACTTAAGAATCTCTCTTACTGTTACAGTGAAGGTATGTGAACAATCCTCTATACAGATTCCGAATTGACTCGAAAAAATGTAATGAATAAAGAAAGTGTTATGAATGCTTGTGTGCGCGTAAGGACTAAGGACGAAAATATGTTGCTATGTTCTATTCGGTTGGTTTAACTTTTGGATGCGGCTTTTTGGAAATTGGAAAATAGGGCTGCTGGTTTTCTTGGCCTTTCATGGAAAATTTTGTGATTATTGGGATAATTACGGGCGTCTTGAATGGTAAAAAAAAATTAAAGAAGAAATTTAGAATATTCAGCTTCTGCAGATTCCTAAAGGGAATTTGAGCTGAACTCGTGAATCCATGAAACCGAGCATAAAGACAGAAACAACATTTACATATGGGTTAGTTTCATGGGCATTTTCACTTCTATCGTTTGTTATTGCAATGAGATGAAAAAGGATAGCTGCGATCCAACAGTATCCAACTTCCTATTTGTGAATTGAATAATGTTATGTAGCACTAGTTCTAGCACGACAATATGCATGGTATTAAATGATAAGTAAGTTAAAGGCGTGGGCTGGTGCTTGGCACCAGTCTTGAGGTCAAGACAAGTGCATGTATTTGTAGCTCTTACATAGAAGAAATCTTGATGCTGGGAACTTTATTGGTAACTCTTTTCCAGAGAAGGAAAAAGGGAGCATCACATTTTAGATAAATTATCAGGTTTTGGCGATATTTAGACTGTATTGCAATTATGCAAGCATGTACCGATCTTCTGGTTTTGAGATTTTGAGAATATAGTCGATCTTGTAATGGTTGCTGATTTTTTCTCATTGTTATGTTTCTTTTTCTAGGATTTATGCCAAACAGCACGTGTTGAGTTGATACAATGAGCTCGTAGAATTACTGATTATGTCCAGGACCTGCACATGATAACTTACATTCAGGATTTGTGCTGTTTTCAGTTTTTACTGATGAAGAGATGTCTTCATGGTCTGGCTAAACTTCAAGAGAAAAAGTGAAATCTAATGGCAGAATCTAAAACCCAGTCGGTAATTTTTGATGTTACTGATACTGCCTCTTCTCTGAACTCTCTAAGATCTTATTCAGATAGACATGGCAATCAAAGTTCTCATGGACGGGGGTTTCCTGGCCTTAAGAAGAGAGGTCATAATCTAGGAAGTCGTTCTTGGATAAAGATTGATCAGGCTGGAAATGCAAAAGTCTTAGAACTTGATAAGTTTACTGTGATGAGGCATTGCTCTTTGCCATCGCGAGATCTCAGGCTTTTGGACCCATTGTTCATCTACCCATCCACCATATTAGGTCGAGAAAAGGCTATTGTGGTTAGTCTTGAACAGATTAGATGTATAATCACGGCTGATGAGGTTATACTAATGAATTCACTTGATGGGTCTGTACTACAGTACAAGTCTGAATTATGCAGGCGTCTTCAGGCATCTAAAGATCAATCCGGTAAAAGCTTTCAGTCTAGATATTATTTTCATGTTTTGCATTGTCCACTATTTATTTTGCTTTCTATTGACTTCTAAAGAATGGATCTTGAACTCTACATGAAATTGTGTCTATTATTTCTTTGAAATACTGGCATAGCTTTCTTATCTGACCTAAATTAGTATTCTTTTACCATATTAGGTCAGAATAAAAACCACTATGGCAGCTATATGAACGAACTATTGTCCGTATCTGTTCATACGTGAACCTTATATCATATCATGCTAAAGAACAATGCGCACTCTAATGCGGTCATGTGAAAACTATAAAGAGTTCATGTTGGAAGATGTGTTGAAAGCAATCTTTTGAATTTGAATTTTTCCTTATGTATATTGAACTCTCAATGATAACCATTTTTTTCCAAGTCTAATTAATTGAAAAGGTGAGTTTTTCATTGTTAGGTAGAAAGCTATATTTACTGATTGTCCGATACATCTGTTCTCAAGGAGTAGCCAACATGGACGTACTAGTTTAATCAGGAAGCCTTTAAAAGTATACTAGTCAAAGAGAAGCATCAGTGTAGTACTTGTGTTGCCCTTTCTTATTCCTTTTCAACGTTTTCATTGTTTAGCTAGAGAGGATTGAAAAATGTTAATGTATAGAAGGGGAGCAAAAAGGTTACATGTCAAAGTGGAAAGTGCATGTAACAATGTTATGAAGAATATGAGTTACTGTGTAGTGGGAATTCATCATTTTAGGGGAAAAAGGTAAAATGTCTTGGTATTAATGACAATTTAATATAGTATTTCAGTTTCCTATAATATTTGGTTGTCCAATCCTATAACTCTATTATATTATGCTATTCTCGGGTAATTGTAACAACTACAATAGTAGCAAAACAATGTATACCTCCCTTGGAACGATAATTATTTTCAGTTTAAACCAGTTCGTAAATGGGCACATATTACAGCTGCCTTTGAATATGGTAGGTACTAGATAGTTATTAGTGTATACCTTTGATTTGGACTCTCTCCTTTGCTTTATATCTTCAATATTCGTCAAGTGAATAATTTGAGTTGCTCACATTGTAACCCAATTTGATTCAGATGATCTACCTTTTGAGTTCAAAGCATTGGAGCTTGCTTTGGAACTAACATGTACGTCTCTTGATGCTCAGGTATAAAGTTTCTTTTTTTTAAGAACTGGTAAAATAGTTTTCAGGACCTTTATTTTTTCTAGCGAATGGTTTCTAGAGTTCAACTCAATTATGGCCCATTGACCCAGGTTAAGTGTGTCCATTGAATCCTATTTATCTTTGAGTCTCTCCAGTTTACTGGAGAGTACATGATACATGCTAAAAAGACGAGTTGACAGGTCACAGAAAGGGGATGTGATTTTGTGCATTAATTTCCATTCATTCAAATTAATGAAGATTTATCAACTTTTACCTGACTCAACCGTGGAGGTTTATCTGTGCAGTGAGATCTAAATTGCTTATTTGATGTTGTTCAGAGTTTCTGTAGGGAAAATGTGTTGGAAGTGTGGAGCTTAATTATACTGAATACTTTTCCCTTGACTGTGATTTGACCTAATCTTTTGGGGGTAAACTGGGTACTCTCCATTTTTAATATGTTGCCTTGACTTTCGTCTCTAGTTGTAAGATATTAGCTCGGGCCTGGTTCTCGTGGTAGAGGAAAGAGACATAAGACGAGAAACACTTCGTAGTTCTTTTCCATTAATGAAATCCTCAAGAGACAAGTGATGTAGCTTTTGTGTTGACTGCTAACCACTATAAATCTTTTTCTTGCTTTCATTTTCTGATGTTTTATCACTTCTACAGATGTATGAATTCAGTGTTAATTCCATAGAAAAGCAGTTATTAATTTCTGAATGTGTCGCAGGCAATAAAGGCCTCTTGCTTCAATTGTTATAATCTCAATTCTCATTTCGGTGCATTCTTGTCTTTTTGAGAATGGTGCTTCTTGTCCAGTCTTTGATTTGAGGACTGCTGCTTATGGTTTTAATGTTGTAACTCAATGTCCAATCTTCACACTCTGCAAACATGGATGCTAAAAGATGAAATTCCATGGGTTAACACACGGTATTTGAAGCATCTATATATGGGCATATCCATGTCAACGAATAAGTATACTGATGGTATGCTTTGAGGGGGAGGATTTGGTGTTCGACGACTTTAAAAACTTTAGGTTTTGTTTATTATACTATTCAGTCATGTTCAGTACTTTTTGTACCTGAGATACAATAAAGGAATTTGTGAAATAAAGCTCTATATGAAATTGATTGTTTAAAAATTGATTCTGTGAAAAGTGAAATTTTTTCCCCCTTTTGAGGAGTACATGTGATTAAAACCTGGGATGGGGAAATGTGAAAAACGATATTTTAAAGAATGTGTGGTTGAGAATGAATTGGAACAAGAATTGATTCTTGTAAAATCAACTTCATTCACGCTATAAACCATTACTTTTGGCTTATGCATTTAGTAGGTGAAAGAATTAGAAATGGAGATATATCCGGTGCTTGATGAGTTAGCATCATCCATTAGCACTCTCAATTTAGAACGTGTCCGTAGATTCAAGGGCCATCTCCTTGCATTGACCCAACGAGTACAGAAGGTAAGAAAGCGGATTCACACTTTGGAAATATACAAATCTGGTTTTTCTGCTCATTAGCTTTTATCTCCATTTTTAGGTTTGTGATGAGATTGAACATTTGATGAATGATGATGGAGACATGGCGGAGATGTATTTAACTGAGAAGAAGGAAAGGAGGGAGGACGGTGATGTATATGATCAAATCAGTAGTTCTAAGAACTCAAATTTTGTATCGAAATCTGCACCCGTTTCTCCTGTGGCATCGTGTAGTGGAGTGCAGAAACTTCAAAGAGCTTTCAGCAGCATTAGTTCCAGTAAACATGGAAGCTTCCTAAGTTCATCTAGTGTTGGAGAAAACATCGATCAACTTGAAATGCTACTGGAAGCATACTTTGTTGTCATTGACAACTCGCTCAACAAGTTGCTCTCGGTAAGAGTCTTATGCAATGCAGACATTATATGATCTTTTCATAGAGCCTATTGTCTACTAGTCTTGACTATGATCAGCATGCAAAATGTACAATTGCTTCAACATTCGTGGTTTGCTTATGAGTGACTGACCAAGCACACTGTAGATGCAGGTTAAGAGCTTGTTTGATTCTCATTATTTAGGGAAGTTATAATGAGGAGAGAGGTAGAATGTGTATTGGGAATGTAAAAATGTTTGAAATATGTAGTTGTAGTTGAGCAGTTGTCAAATCAAATGTCAAATCAGTGGTAGGTAAAATTATAAGTTGGGAGAATAATGAGAAATAATGAGAATCAAACAAGCTCTAAATATACTATTGGTCACGAAATTTAGCTAATTTTATGTCGGTACTGAACTTCATTTTCTTCCAAGTTGTCGGTCCATGTCCATTTGTTTGACTCATGAAATTATGAAAAGGTGGCATATATTTGGTAACTAGACTGCCACAGTTGCTTCTTTGTTAGCTTAACTGGAGACATGCATGGAATGACCAAATTGTAACAAATGTCTAATCTAAAAACCCAAAAACAAAGTTCTAGCTTCTCTGTGCGTGTGTGTGTGTGAGGGTTTTTACTTTATTTTATTTTATTTTTTTTGGGGTGAAAATCACAAAAGGAATGTTGGGGAGGGGAGTTGAAACCTAGACTTAGGGTGTCGGAAACCCACTTGGATGTGACTCAACCACTTTGGTCTTGGCAGCTTCTGTGTGTTTTTCGCACAATGTGCAGTATCAACATTTGGAACTATATAATTTTACATTTACATATTTATTGCTTTATGGTGATGCAGCTTAAGGAGTACATTGATGATACAGAGGATTTGATCAACATAAACCTGGTTAGGATCTTTAAATAATTTGGATTTCATATTACTTCACAAATTTCAGTAATAAAATATTTACAGTGTTCTTATATTTGTAATACAGGGGAATGTTCAGAACCAGTTGATACAATTTGAGTTGCTTCTGACGGCTGCAACTTTCGTGGCTACCTTATTTGCTGTTGTAACTGCTGTTTTTGGCATGAACTTCGAAGATTCAATATTTGATACCCCATCTACTTTTAACTGGGTCCTTGTTGTAACAGGAGCATTTTGTGGAATGTTGTACTTTTCTTTTTTGATGTATTTTAGGTACAAGAAAGTATTTCCTTTGTAGACTGTTGACTGTACATACAATTATATTCTGTTCGGAGTTGATTGATGCTAAATTCATCTCAAGATCGTGTTATGACCCTGAAATGATGAATTCTTTTGTTGATCTCTTTATACGCATCAAGAGAACTGGACAGATTCGTCTTCACATGCCTGTTTGTAACGGTTCATTGAACTCTTTGTATTCATCCGGAAGAACTGCTGGGCAGATTCATCTTCATATGCCCGTTTGTTGTGTTGTGTTCATGTAGAGATGCCGGACTTAGGGGAGAAGACAAGGATTCTGTTTCACTGTAAAATATTATCCTTTTGGAGACCATGCTTTGGGGTCCCAGAGATTGAACGTGTTTTTCACTGTTCTCCAGAGCCATTTCGAGCTCCCTGATGCACGCTTCAAGCCTAGATTCTATCAACTCATGGAGGCGTAAACTCAGCTCCTGAGGAGAAACTGCGTAGTTTGCAGGTTGTGAGAAATCAGTGGTTGTCTCTGTTTCATCACGCTGAGACTCGGACCTGTAGTTATGACTTTCACTAGCCACACAAAATTTTAAGTCTCCTTGCTCAGTATATGGTTCCCAATCTGAAGTAAACTGCACCAATCAATTGAGAACTATGAATACAACTTGGAAGCATACATCAGAAGTGGAATTAATCAATCACAAGTGTCTTAGAAATGACACTGACAGCATCATAAGATTATGACACATTGCTTACAATGTAACTGAGGAGATTTTAAATGCAAGAAATTACGATCTAAGACTCATTATTTACCAAGAATCTCCACATAAATCATGGTAGCAAGCTACAACTTAATAATCAGTAGTTGATTATGATCAGTATATGAACTTTTAACTGTCATTTAGAGTCTAAAACAGCATTACCGAGCAGAAGTACTCATCCAACGTCAACATAAATTATGTGTTCTTTGTGAAGCATGCCTATTTAAAACCAAGTTCAGGACTAGAGTATTTTGTTTTACAGTTGGCCTAGATGGAGGTCCACCATGACAAAAGATTATATACAAGAAACATTGTACTCCTATATTTATCTGCGAGAGGCTGAAATTTCATGTTAAGATGAATGCTCTGCAGCATAGGAAAACAATGGAAAAGTAAAGGAACATAATGGAATAGAATGCGTTAATGGGACTTATGACTAATTTTCATGTTCATGCGCGTGCCGGGATTCAAGTTACTATAATATGCAGGCTATTTGATACATAAAGACTGAATGCATCCTTACATCAAAGGCCCTAGATGTTCATTCCAGATTAGATGTCATCATGTCATGCTCCAGTCTCTCCAGTTCAACCTCGAGCTCTGCCTCAATCCTGCTCCTTAACTCTGAAGTCTCAGAATTTTTGTCATTTGCATTTAAACTGTCATATGGAATCAGTTCATTCACTTCTATTTCTGAACAAGATGCAACTGGCTCCTGAATTGAGAGAGATGGATCCTCTGTTCCAGAGGGGTGATATCCCTCTTTGGAGAGCTCCTTCACTGTCAGCATTTCTTTCACATCAAGTTCTTCATGTAAATCTTGAACTAGATTTTGAGTTTTCTTTAACTTCTCATTCAACTGCTCTACCTCTTTTTTACTGGCCCTAATGGCGGACATTATTCCAAGAGTCATTCCAACATGGAAAAGAAGCATCCCATCATGTCCTGGAGGCAGAAAAAGAAAATTTAACAGAAACATCAAACATGAAAAAGCTTGTTAAAAAAGATGCATGTCAACCAGTTGTGACAAATCTACTGGTTCCCAGTTCTTTTCAAGAACCTCTTGCAATATAAATCTGTTCCATTAGGGCGGCGAAAATTTGAACAATCAGAAGAAAACAAAATGGTTATAATCATTACTCATCTTATCTTAGATATTAAACATAATTACTCCCACCAAATAGTGATTAGTAGAGAAAATAAAAATCTGGCAACTAAACTAATATGGTACTGTTCAGACTGAGTAGTGAAAACTACGTTGCCTAAGTCTCTTGAGAATCCTAACAGTCATCAACATCGGGGATTTTAGACATTATTATAACTCATAAGATTCTCCTCCAGAAAAAGAGATAAACAACCTTGGACTTGTATAACCGGAGGGAGCTCATGCGCCATTCTGTCAATTTCATCGATGTATGAACCAAATCTCAAACCCCCATAAAGAATACAATTTTACAAAAGCACAAATTAAATTAAGTGATTACATTACAACTAGTAGATAAATATCAGGCCTGAAGATACACATTTAGAAACAAGAGAGCTTGACGAACCATTTGATTGAAACGGCATGCTGGACACCCTAGCACTTGCAGCACTCAGCCGCGAAACAGCACCGTACTTTTCTGGTTTTCTTTGGAGCTCAATTTTTTCATTTTGTTCCAAGGAAGAAGCTATTGACACTGCATCATGTTCTTCCAAACAGGCACAGTTCTCATGTTCCTGACTTTCCTCTTTTCCACACTCAACCTCTACAGCCAATAAAACACTGCTTAAATTTCTTATTATTTGTTGTCTGCAACTTTCCAAGGAATTCAATGGCCTAACAGAATTCTGACGACACCTTGTAATAAGCTTGTTCTTACTAAACCGATGGAAATTACAACTTTCTGCATAATCACATCCACAATTATCTACATAGCTTTCTCCTACATTATACACAGGTGGCAATTTAGATAACGAGAACCCACTATGATCGACATGCCCATCAATATTTTCAGAAGGATTTCTTCTTGAAGGAGCTTTTGTTACTGAATCCCAATAATTTGACCTGTCCATTTCCAACAAATTTACACCTAAATCACTATTCTTCTCTGAAATTACATCACCTTGCTCTCTTTGTCGTGCTAATCTGCGGAATGGACAGGTTTTATCTCGAACCTGTTGCAATAAATTCCATGATTCTGACAGTACCCTGACTGTAACTTTTGAAGGTGGTTCCCTTTGACCATGTTCCTCCGCTGCAAAATTTTGCCAATTCTTTGCTATATATCCAGCTCCAGCAGCTGCTGCAAAAACCCATAAATCCATTCCTTTTTTTTTATAAGTAATTTTCTTCTGAACTTTCAGATTTTCCAGATTCTAAGGCCTTTACTTAATAAGATGGAGAAGGAAAAAAGAGAAGAAGATGCAGCGGGAAATCAAAAAAAAAATATTATGCAGAAACCAAAGGGAAACTTATGATTTGTGAACTTCGAAAAATCGTCGATTCTGCAAGAAGAAGTGTTTGGTTGCATGGGCTTTAAGGAATCTTGAAATACAAAAGATAGAATCGTGAATAAATGATGACTTTTGAATGAGAGATCGGCTCAAAGTCAAAAATCTTCGATGAAAATAAGAGCTTGGAGAGCCTCTTCAACCGCGAAAGTGAAGCCCACATTTTGACATTTGTAATTAATTAATTAACTAGGAAAAGGATTAAAAAAGTACAAGAAAATCCATAGCTTTCAGTTGAAGAGTGAGGTGTCTGTTTTCTGTAGAAAAACAGAACCTTGTAATTTTGGAGGAAATTGTGTTGCAGATTTTTCAAAGCCACAAGATTACGTCCAATCCCATGTCTTCCGCTGCAAAATGAGGCTCAAATTTGATCGCAAGTATATACGGTTATTGTTGTTTACGCGAGTATATATTCTTTGTTGCAGGGATTCGTCTAACTATATTTTTCACTGCAGTTATTATAAAATGGTAAAAACCAATGAACCTATGTAGTTCTTCTTTAGAATAAGTAACGAAAATCACGTGATTTTCATAGAAAAAGTAATGACTTTTACCCTTCAACAAAAGTTAATGCATTTCAACTAACATTAATTGATAATAGCATGGTCATTAAGTGATAGTTTATCATATGTGGCAATTAGTGAGGTGCCAAAAAGTGCCATTGCATCACAAGATATATGTTGAAATGAAGTTTAGTAAATTTGATCTCCTCCTATCCGTTTGGCGGCATAGACGAGAAAGAAACTTATGGTTTCTTAAAAATCACTAGTGATTTCTTTCACATATGATGGCATAATACCGCCATATGTATGGAAAGATAATGAGACTAGGAGTTTAATGAAAAAGTGTAAAGTGTGGATAAATGAAAAGGTTAAACGAGACATAATGCAATATACATCACATATTTGCGAGATATCTCGTTGATTAACTCGTCATCTATTGCAAGCGACGGAATTAGATAAAATTATTCAGTTGAAATCAAAATTAAGACAAATTTAGCATATCTCAAGAGAATTTTACGTCATGAAAACAAAAATCTAAACTCTGTAAAAGTTTAATACTAGACGTAATAAGAAAAAGAAGGGGATAGATGTAATAGGAGAAATCAGGCTATTTAACACTATATATATGCTTTTAAATTCTTCGATGAAGGGGCAAAAAAGAAAGAGAATATATGAAACTAATCATCATCATTCCATTAAGCATCAATATTTCTGCAATTATATCAGTCTATAGAACACTAGGAAATTTTGCAGAGGATCACAAGTGAAAACTAAAACATCACTGCCTAAGTGAAGAATGTGGAAGTCTTCCATGTCAGGCCTTGATTTACAGGTCATGAACTGAAACAAGCTTCCCCTGCTTTAGAGGAAAAACATCGTCCACAGAAGCAAAACACCTGAAAATTTTACAAAGAAGAAAACAAACCGAACAATGTACGTTACAGATTTATCAGAAAACAGCAAAATTCACAGGCATGTTTAGCCATTTTTTTACTTGTTAGTGTTGAAGTGGGAAGCTTTTCTGTTTTAAACCTTTTAAGCAGAAGTTCACGAAAATGAGCGAAAAAGAAGTGTAAATGCAAGAACCTTTTCCTATAATGATTGGTCAAGGAATAACTTTGTTTGAAAGTTGAAAAAAGAGGATTGCTTTTTTACCTCCAATGCTCAATTTGGTTTGAATTTTGTGTCTCAATGTCCCACTCCAAGCATATCCTGATCACATCAAGAAAAATCGTCAGTCCACTGTTAACATATTGACGAAAAAATGAATCTGATACCCCTTTTCTACTTTAAAGGCGTTGGAAAAAAACCAACCTCTTCCATAGCAATTGATGGTGGTGTTCATCCCATTCTGACAAATACAAGCAAAGGATTCGCCCAAGCCAGAAAACCCACAAAAGCCTCCAGAATCTTCACAATTCTTGCATTCATTACTATAATAAGAGTTGTTGTATTGCAAGGAAATCCCATACTGCCATTTCATCGGATTCCCTTCATCCCCTCCAAATCCATACAATGCTGAATATGATGAACACTGAAGCTTAGGAAGATCCAAACTGTAACCGGAACCAATTGCAGTTGGTGGAGCATAAACACAGCAAGTAGATATTCCTCCATTTGGTTCCAGCCCAATTCCTTCAACTGCCCTACATGAATACAAGCCTCTACAGACATTTAAACCAGAACCCGTATCACAAAAATCTGCATTTCGATCAAATACAGGCGAAGTCGTAGAGCATCCAAGCAAAACAAATATATTGTCCGGCAATACACAAAAAGGACTTGTACGTTCTAAAGTAAAGCTTCCTGAGTTCTGCATTGAAGAACATGTGGACATGAGGGGATCTACAATGACCATAGTGTTGCTCGAGTAATCTATCGAAGATACTGTGTAAGCACCAGTACCAGTAGAGAACTGGAGCGTCCCGTAACTGCATTTTATGTATCTAGCAAAAGCAGGATGGCCGCAACCAAAACCTGAACCGAAGGGATACTTTAGGGGGACACTGCCACATTTATCACGGCACGTACCATTGAGAGAGATGATGCTAGGAATGGCATGAATTGGGTGGATCAAGAGAAACAAGAGCAAAATGAGTGTAAGTAGAAATGATTTTGTGAGAAGAAACATGGATAATGGCCAGAGAGTAACACCAAGGGTTAAAATAAAATGACAAGGTACAAGAATAAATAGAAATTTGAATGAGGGGCCTATACTTTTTTTGTTTGAGGTGATAATTTTCCATGTTCCTCAAAAGCAGAGCCAAATATTATGGGATCCAGCAACAACACGGAATTGTTATGTGAAAGCATTTCAAGAAATATGGTGGTGGCGCAATTAGCTAGGCATTTAAGAGAAAATTTTTAGCTAGACAAAAAGTCACTCAAAGAAGGGTGACATGATCAGAACCATAACTAGGGAGAGGCGTTTGGGAGTAATAAGCTGAGGTGAATCCTTCCATTCACGGCTTAATTATGCATATGGCCCCAAACTTTTGCCTTCACTTTGTAAATGCTCTCTAACCTTTCTGAACACCCCTAACGTTTGCTGATTCCATCGGAGATAGCCCTTGCCTTCCAGTTCAGTTCAAATTCCCTGTTAAAGTGGCGCGTTGCTTGCAATCTTCTCACATCCAAGGACATGTGTCTATTAAGTTATTAAGATATTTCATTATCTATTATTCTCACCAAAATAGAAAAGTCAACCACCTCTCCTAAGAAATGCAACATGGTTTCCATTGGAGTGGAAATCTTAGTGCGCTTAAGACATCTTGGATAAACAAAAACCCGAGTAGAATGTTTCTCAAATTTTTTATTCAAAGTTCTCTCTTTTTTTTTTTTTTGGCGCAAGAAGGAACTTGCAAGTTTTTAAGAAGACAAGAAATTCGTATGCGTAAATAAAGGATACAGTGAACCCTATATTTATAGTAGGAATATATAGAACCAATAATATAGGGCTCAAAGTATACCTAAACCTACTTGAGATAGGAAAAGAGCTGTAATTAGAAAAGGAAAACTAAAAGAAAATTGAAACACTTTTCAAAAAGAATAGCGAACTTCTAATTTAATTTAAATAAAGTAGAAAATCAAACCATAGCCGCGACAACAATCTACTACTCAAGCAAGAAAGAAAAGCAATACATAAGAAATCTTAAAGTTTTTGGGTCCCAAAAAGGAAATTGAGATCAATTTCTAGTGGGGTAAACATTTGGACTTTGATGACTCTTCCTCGAGTTCTTCTGCGTTTTTCACCCGCTTTCTCATTGTGAAAAATAGTAAATTTTTTATAAATGACATCATCAGGCTTGAATAGCTCAGTTGGTTAAAGCGTGTGGCTGTTAACCACAAGGTCAGACGTTCAAGCCCTCCTTCTAGCGTTTATTTTATTTTTAAGTTGAGTCCCAAATTTTGCAAAGCTAAGGGATTCCAACTATGGATTCCAACAAATTTCTTCTTTACCCATCACTAGCTTGCGAAGTTGAAGGAGTCAATACGGTGATCGAGCCGCTCTTCCCATCTTCGGGTCTTCCCCAAGAACATTTTGTAGCTAGTTGTCTTTGACATCGTTCCCACAGACAGCGCCAAAATGATTCGAAATGACTCCGAATCCCCCAAGTTTTGGTATGCCTGTGATCCAGTTGAGAGAACTAGATCACTTCAGAATATTATGTGAAGTAAAATTGAGATAGAGTTCTATCTTTTGTGATGGGGGTATTTCATGATGTTAATCCTCATCGCTGAATCTATTATCGTTATCGCATTATCGCCTCATTCATACACATAATTACCGTATGCTGTATTCGTTCTCGCATGCTTAACGTTCTCTCATGTTTATTTTATAAGTGATCTCAAGTGTTGGTTTTATAATCACTCTAAAGTGTTAACGTGTGCTCTTCCGATCTGCCTTGAATTCTTATACAAAAAGTTATTAAATCAATTGAAATTTTAGTCTAAGTAGATAATATAAGCGTTGTATCGACAAAAACGCAATTCAATTTTATATGAAATATAGTTATAATTCCAAATGGGTGATCAATCTTCTATTTATAGTTCCACTCCCTTATAATGGATGGTCGAGATTAATTTGATTTAACGACAACAATTAACCCTCTAGAATTCTCTATACTAATATTTAAGATATTTATAAAAAAATTATTCTAAATTATGTTGCTAGAATATTCCGTTTCTTTCTAGTTGCTGAAGGGATTCTAGAGAATTCTACCAAAACATTTAACATGTTGTCTTCTAAATGCTTTTAGAGAATTTTTCGTACATTTACGGGATTATTGGACAGCCCAAACATACACGTGATGGAAGATTATTGGACAGCCCAACCCATTAGTTGTCCAATGACCTCCCGCCATGTGTGTATTTGGCGGGATAATCCAAAGTATGGCGGGAAGTCATGTTTACTCTTTAAAATGTAAAATAAAAATTTAATCCGTAATTCTATCTTCCTCACAAATCAATGCAAAAATATTAAGAATGATGTTAGAATAAAATTTTTAAAATAATTTTTTATTTTAGTTTCAGAATTGCCTTTTAGCTCTCATCTAATAGTAGTCCAGATTTATTGCCAGGCTTTATCCCGCCGATACATACATGCCGTGAGATTATTGGAAAACTCGCGTGTGAGTTGTCCCACATTGGGTCAAGCCACATGTGAGTTATTCAATGGTCTCCTGTTACATGTACGTTTGGCAAGTCTAGTGAGATAAACTAACATCTCGACTCTGTCAAACCAATAAAAGTTTAAAAGATAATTTTACAAGTTTACTCTCAACGAAGTTAAGTTGCTTAGATGAAAAACTTTCAAATTTATAAACTCATAAAAGTAAGAACTTATGAATATTTAACTTAGTGAAAGAAAATATATAGTAAGAGATAAATTCTATATAAAGCTTGTTTGATATTCATTATTTTTCCCATTATAATTTCATCTACCACTGATTTGACAACCGCACATTTCAAATTTCAATTAAATCTCTACCTCTCATTTCAACTCATTATAATTTCTCTCATAATGATGATTAAACAAGCACATATAATTAAATATATTAAAATTATAATAACTAATATTAATATTATTAATATACAACCTTATGAAGTTATATATATATATCATTATTATTAAAATAAGAGAAATCATATTTATTACTAATAATCAATACATAACAATGGATATATTAATAATGAAGTGAATCTTTGCTATCAAGAAGGGGGGAAATATTTTATTGTGACATTAAATTCAATGTGTAATATAGACATTAAAAAAAAAAGGTTAGGGGCAAAACAAAAATGTGAATGTTTTACGCACATTTTGCTTTTTATATTATTACGAGTGATAAGTAAGTGCGTTTGTATATAATATTGAAATATATGCACATGTACTTAAAGTAATAATAATTAATAATAATGTTATAGTGAATTTTGTTGAAATAAGTGATAAAATTGTAAAAAAAAAAAAAATTGAAATGCGATTATGGCAACCGTTCTCTATGGTATGAGTATACTCATAAATCTAATGTAAAGTGGATCACAAAAATATCAAGCACGCCGAAGAAGAAAGTTTATCTAAGATCAGATTCCATTATCTCTTTTTAAATTCTATCGGTTTGAGAGTGGTCAACTGAATTTTTGCGTATATATATTTCACTGAGTTGTAATATATGAAACAAACAAAAATAATTTACAAAATGATGTCACTTATAAATCAATATTATAATAGACGATTTAATAAAATAATAAATTTACTCATAACTTGTGTGAAAGTTTAAGGAAAAAAAGGAGGAAAAGGAGAGAAAAAAATCAAAAGACATTGAAGGTGAAAAGTTAAAACTCATGAATTGATATTAAACTTATTATTATTATTAATAAAAAAATAAAACTAATTAAATATTAAATATGGATATTATTGTAAATTACGGATATAAGTAGGGGGCGAACTTCCGAAATCAAAAATTTCTCACTCATTTCGATTTTAATATACTAGCTAATCTACCCGTGCATTATACTGGAAAATATATATATCTAAAATAAACTAAAGTAAACAATTAATTAAACGATAAAAAAACAAAAGTGATATAAGTTGATTAACCAGATCACTCGAACTAAAAATTAACTAAAAGAAACATATGTGCAACTATTTCCAAAATTGATATTCTATATTAATTGATCAAGTGCTGACAAATATATGTGTGAAATATATATATATATATATAGCTGCTTGTATACTTACCTGATTAGTCGACCTGAAAGTTGCTTTGATTATTCAATTATAAAATGAAATAGATAATTACGAATTTGATTGCAGCACTTATCCAGTTAAACTCAAGGAAAGAGATAATTAAAAATTTGATTGATACACTTACTTGATTAATAGAAATCTAAAGCATCTCTAAAGGCTAAAAGTTTTGCCTCAACAACTGGGAGATGATTAAAAATTACTATGCAAAATTAAAAGATGTACTAAACAAAATTCTGAAAATTTGAAAAAAATAAAAAGATTAAGGTGAGCAGATAAATAGATTATTAAAAATTACTATACAAAATTAAAAAATCAACTCATTACCTAGTTAGTATTATCCGATTATTATTATTATGATGAACGAAAATAAAAAAAGAAAAATAAATGAGACATCAGGGACATCAGTTTGATCATTATGATATCAGATTTCTAATTCCCTTAGTATGTCAGTTTTAAGCTGGAAAAATTAATCCACTATTTAGTTAGTATTATAAACATATAAATTATTATTATTAAGGTGAACGAAAATAAAAATAAAAAAATAAATGGGATATTAGGGGCATCAGTTTGATCATCATGATATCAGATTCCTAATTCCCTTACGATGCCAGTTTTATGCGGAAAAAATTAACCCACCACTTAGTTAGTATTATAAATATATAGATTACTATTATTAGGGTAAACAAAAATAAAAACAGAAAAATAAATAAGATATCAAGGACATCAGATTGATTATCATGATATTAGATTCCTAATTCTCTTAGGATGTCAGTTTTAAACTGGAAAGATTAACCCATTACTTAGTTAGTATTATAAATATATAGATTATTATTATTATTAAGGTGAACGAAAATAAAAACAGAAAAATAAATGAGACATTGGGGACATCAGTTTAATCATCATGATATCAGATTCCTAATTTCCTTGAGATGTCGTTTTAAGCGGGAAAAATTAACGCACCACTTAATTAGTATTATAAATATATAGATTAGTTGATATTATAAATATATAGAATATTATTATTAAGGTGAACGAAAATAAAAATAAAAAAATAAATGGGACATCATGGACATCAGTTTGATCATCATGATTTCATATTCCTAATTCACTTAGGATACCAGTTTTAGGCCGGAAAAATTAACCCACTACTTAATTAGTATTATAAATATATAGATTACTATTATTAGGGTGAACGAAAATAAAAATAGAAAAATAAATGAGACATCAGAGACATCAGATTGATCATCATGATATTAGATTCCTAATTGGCTTAGGATATCAGTTTTAAGCTGGAAAAATTAACCCACCACTTAGTTAGTATTATAAGTATATAGATTATTATTAAGATACGATCTAAAATAAAAACAGAAAAATAAATGAGACATCGGGGACATCCATTTAATCATCAATATCAGATTCCTAATTTCCTTAAGATATCAGTTTTAAGCGGAAAAATTAACCCACAACTTAGTTAGTATTATAAATATATAGATTGCAAATTATTATCATTATTATTAAAATTAAAGTAGGAGGTTCGGAAATCATATTTATTACTAATAATCAATACATAACAATAGAAATATTCCTTTCAAGGAAAAAAATATATGAATAATAAAGTGAATCTCTGTTATGAATTAACAAGGCTGAAACATTTTATTGAGACATTAAATATAATAGGTAATATAGACATTAACGAAAAAGGTCAGGGGAAAAACAGGAACGTGAACAAAAAACGTGTGGGGCAAAAAAGGAAAATGAATGTGAATGTTTTACACATATTCCCCTTTTATATATTATTACTAGTCATATGAACGTGCTTTGCACGTTGTAAGTTACAATAAGAGTGTGTTTGATTGCAAGAATTTACCTTGAAAAATGTCAATTTTCTACCTAAATTCCTACTTTAGCAGTGTTTGATTGGTATTTTTTTCCCTAAAAACATTTTTCAACTTTTGGTCACGTGACAATATTTTCTTTGAAAACAAGAAAAACATTTTCCTTGAGTGAGGGTAGGTTTTTTGTTTTCTAGGGAATTGGAATTCCATGTATTTCTTAATATTGAGCTTTTTTAATTTA
Source organism: Nyctanthes arbor-tristis (assembly GCA_963692815.1). Taxonomy (NCBI): domain Eukaryota; kingdom Viridiplantae; phylum Streptophyta; class Magnoliopsida; order Lamiales; family Oleaceae; genus Nyctanthes; species Nyctanthes arbor-tristis. The sequence continues at coordinate 7,808 of CAVNYN010238584.1, read as the reverse complement.
AAAACATAAATAAATTGCATTACAAACGTCAAAAAATGTTGGTTTGCCATTTTATTTAATTAGTAGCTTACATCTAGTCGTTAGCTATCTAGTAAGTTGCAAATTTTTTTGTTGATATTCTCAAATTTCTCCTTTTATTATTATTTTTTATTTATGTTACATACAATTTCTTGTTAATGTTAACAAATATAATACCGTATGGACATTTTACAATTTCTAATTATCAGAACAAACGGTTGCGATCCCGCGAGGGTGAGCTAACCCCAAAAATCCGTCTTCGGTTCAGATTGCAGGCTATAATTCGCTTGCGGAGTTTATTAGTTTTTAAGTAAGTTCGTAACTCAACAAGAAATTTCCTTACTTGTTTCATTTTCATTCAAGTCCATAACTTTATTTTATCTTCTCCATGTTCATATGCACCAATAATATCCCATGCAAGTTGATGAAAAACTCTCGTAATATTAATAAAGTTCAAATTTTAGTATATTCGAGAAGTCAGTTATCACCACTTTAGTGGAAGTCTAATTAGACGGAATGACAAGTTTAGGTATATCAATCATTCTAAGGCTAAGACATTGAAAAAAGTACAATTTATATAGAAAACTTAATATTTATGTGAAAAAAAGATAATGACTGTCAAATAATTGTTCAAAAAGAAAATAACAAAATTTGGGGAGAAAAGATTGTTTCCATGGAAAATAATAGCTATCAAATACTAAAAGATGGAAAATAACTACTATTTCTAGGTAGAAAATTAAATTAATCAAACACGTTTAATTGACATTTCCCAAGAAAATTAATTATAGGGAATTCAATTGCCTAGAATTCATTTTCTTTACATTTATTTTCCACGCTTACAATCAAATAGTACCTAAATATATTTGATCGTAAGAATATCTTATTATGAAAGCACTTCTTTATACACAATATTTTTTGTCAATATTACATTTTTTCTTGCTTTTGTTATCTGATTTGACCAACACTTTTATTGTTTGTATTTGTCTTGAAACTTCATGTGAAAGCACAACATAGAATTGTCCATGTGAAAAGACATGCTTTGGAAGATATATTCCAACATGAGGTACAGTTTGTCCTTATACCTTGTTGATAATCATTGCAAAGTAAAGTCGTATTAGAAATTGTTTTCTCTTAAACTTGAATGTGTAGCCTTCATCGTTTGTAAGACTTAGTGGGATTCAGGGGAAAAAAATTGTTTCCCAACAGGTTGTCCGAAGGTTATTTCTGTATGAATGATATTTGTTCCAAAATCACGACATACCATTCTTTTTCCATTGCAAAGTCTATGGGAGGGGATCTAGGTTTCTTAATAGCATAGTTAGACAATTCTTTTTCAATACCAATTTGTGTAGTGGTAAACCATTTGGCAACAAATATTTAGAAATTCTTCTTGGTAATAGTTGTGAAGAATCATCAATTGCTTCATTAAAACTGACAAATTCTTTACTTTTACCAAGAAATAATTGAAGTAACTTATCATTAAAGTAGTCAATATACTCATTTTTTGTTGAATGAATCCCACACGTCATATATTTAGATGAAGATGTATTTTTCGTTAAACCTGGGAAAACATAATTTATGAGTTTTAACTCTTGAGATGCTACATTATCACCTACTATTACTGTTTCCATCAGTAAAGAAATGAAATCATCCTTTATTGTTGGCTCCGTCCCATTACCAATTCGAATTAAAACGTTTGCAAATTGAATATCATTTTGAGCCCTCATGTTTTGAGTGAATTTTGCAAGCATTCCCTTTCCGAATTGTATCACTAAAGATTTCGATTGTCTCACTAAATAATGTGGATTTTGTTAGATACAAAGGCATAAAAAGAAATGAGTTAGTATGAAAAAGAATTACTAAAATAATAATATAGTGATTCAAAATATAAATAATTAAAAATATTACCTCTTCATCCATTAAAATCAATTTTTGAACTTGCATGAGACCGTTTGTATCTTTATAGTTTTCAATGCAATTTTTACGAAGGACAGAAACTTTGAAACTCCATTATTGATCAAATGCACTCAATTCTTTTATTACATACAATCCTCTTCCCTTTTTGTTATGCCGACGAAGCTATTTTTTTAGAAAATGGATTGAAACTAAAATTGGATTGAATTTAAGGGAACATATAGATTGGATTTGTGTTTCAATATTCTTGGATTTATTTAGATTTTGATCATCAATTTATAGTAGGTGAAGTATATGAGATGCAGGGCCAGCCCTGAAATTTTAGATGCCATGTGCGACATTTTAAAGTGGTGCCGTTTCATTTAACTAATGACTTCATTTAAAAAAAAAAATCCATCTCATATTTAAAAGCATCATTTTTTTGGTGCCCATTTCATTTTTTTTCTTTTTAACTTTTTGGCTTTAGGGTATAATAACGATAATTTTCCTTCTAAGTTTTGATCATGTAAATTTAAAATTTAAATTTAGGCATTGTTTATTTTTTAAATAATAAAAATACATTCTAATTTTTAGTTAAATAACTTTTACAAAACTATTTTTAAAAAGGGCTAATTTCACAAAAGGTCCCCAACCTTTGAAGTAAGAATCGGATAGGTCCCCAACCTTTTTTTCACTATCCTGGATCCCCAACCTTTCATAAATGTGGGCAATAGGTCCCTCTTGTCACTGTTCCCTCAACTTTTCATGGAAAATGACTATTATACCATTTAGCTTTTTAATTTTAAAAATAAAACATTTAAAAATATTAAAAATAATAAAATATTAAAAAAAAAAGAAAACACCCGCCCACCGACCCACCCACCGACCCACTGGTGGGCCGTCCGAGCCATTTCCGACTGCCAAAAAGCTGGAGGTGGATGCTTGCCATTTTCGGCAGCAAAATAGGGGGATCCACCCCCATTTTAACTGTCGGAATAGCAGCAGAAATGCAGTTATTTCTGGTAGTGAAACAGAAATGGACAGCAAAATGGGGGGAATCCACTCCTCCAATAACTGCTACTGGGAACGACATCAGTTTGTTGCCGTTTCCGACAGCTTTTTGGCCGTTGGGAATGGCTCCAGCGGCCTACTTGGGAGGGGATGAGAGATGTGGCGTGGGTGTTTTCTTTTTTTTATTGTTTTATTATTCTTAAATTTTTAAATGTTTTGTTTTTAAAATTAAAAAGTTAAAGGGTATAGCCATTACTTTCCATGAAAAGTTGAAGGAATAATGACAAGAGGGATTTATTATGCGCATTTATGAAATGTTTGGGGACCCAAAAGAGCGAAAAAAAGGTTGGAGACCTATCCGATTCTTAGCTCAAAAGTTGAGGACCTTTTGTGAAATTATTCTTTTTAAAAAACGTGTCTCAATAATGTCTAAATTTTTGACAAACAAAAATCTAAAAGTTTTTTAAAACTTTTAATATCACACTCGCACACATATAAAATATGGTGCCCTTAATATGTTGATGCCATATGCGATCACACCACCTGCACACATTCATGGCTACATCTGATGAGATGTGAAGGTTGATATAGAGGGTATTTAATATTATTAAATTAAATATAATAATTGTGTTATAATATTCATTTGTCTTGATTATGGAATTTAAATGGAATCAAAGATGACATATAACGATTGATAGCAAAAAAATAATAATACATGTAATGATTAGTTTTTTTTCATATTTTAATGATTAAAAAATAGAAAAATAAATTAGTTTTAGTTCATTTTTCACATAAATTAAGAAAATTTAATCAAAAATATATATTTGAACATTAATCTAAATTGTAGCATGTGAAACATATTAAATATATTTGTAAAATTACGCAACTTGTAAAATTCTAATAGCTAACATATTACTTAGCTAGGTTTAAAATTATTTTTAATAAAAAATTTAAATTAAATTTCTAAACTATGTGAAATTCAAAAAAGAATGAAAAAAATAAATAAAAGAAATGAAGAGAGCATTAATCTAAATTGTAGCATGTGAGATCGGATTAAATAGATTTGTAAAATAACACAACTTGTAATATTCTAATAGGTAATTTATTAGTTAGCTAGGTTTAAAATCATTTTTAAAAAAATTTTTAATTTCCAAATTAACTATGTGAAAGTAAAAAAAGAAACCAAAAAATAAAAAAATAAGTGATAATAAAAAATACAAATGTAAATCAATGTTAAAAAATAGAAAATAAATTAATATTTTACCAACTTTGTTCATGAATATTACATATTAAAACATAAATCAAGATTCAACTACAAAAGTATATGTCTTCCCATTTCACTATGCAATCTTCTTTATCATGAACATTGAGTCGAAAAGGCATACTTCCATCACATTGTTGCATGAAGAGATAGAAATTACATGAAGCATGTATGAAAAGATGATATGTGAAGGTTGATATGGTGGGCATTTACATCAAATTAAAATAATTACTTGTAGTGTAACTGCATATAAATTATGAACTTTTTAATAGTACTAAATTAAATTAAATATAATAATTGCTTTATAATATTCATTTGTCTTGATTATGAAATTTAAATGAAATCAAATATACATATAATGATTAACTTCAAATAATAATAATAATAATAATAATACATATATTGCATAGTTTTTTTTTTTAAGTTGTAATGATTAAAAAATACAAAAATAAATTAGTTCTGGTTCATTTTTCACTTAGATTAAAAAAATTTTAACCAAAATTATAAATTTGAGCATTAATATAAATTGTAGCATGTGCAACATATAAAATATTAGTTTGAATGAATTTGAGTTTGAAATTTGAAATTCGGAGAATATTAGTTTGATTGGATGACTTTAATGATAATGCTAAAGGTAATAATGTAGTAAATTAACGGTAATGAAATAAAAGTAATGGAGAATATGAGAATTAAAAAAAAATGTAAGGGTAAAGGTGAAATATAAATGTTTTATAAGGATTTTATCTTTTATATAATAGTGACTAGTAGAGACACGTGCGTTGCACATGTTATACCTATCATTGTATTCATGTACATTAAAGTTGGCACACGCATAACATGTAATGCGAATTCTCAAAGCCCAAAAGATTGATAGCCAAGTCGCAAAAGGGAAATATTCAAGTCAATACAATGCAAGACAAATAACCTTTTTTCATAAAAGGTGCTAAGGAGGAAGCCTAAATGAATAAAAATCAGAGTTTGACTATAAATTCTACAAAAAAGGGGAAAAAAACTAAAGATAAAAGAACACACATTGATGCATCTCAAAGAAATCGTAACCATTCTTTCTCATAGAATGAAGAAAACCATTGTTTTCCGGCAGGCTTCTGTGGCGAAATTGACAGTATAAATTTCTTCCAACTGAATCTTAAACATATGCTTTAGTTAACTATTGAATTTACTTCAAATTTATTTTTTTAACCAACAATTAACTCAAAATTTATTTCCCAGAAACTAAAATCATGTTCAACAGAAGTGCAGCCAAATTGAAAGCTTTCATAGGATATACATCTATTATTAGTACTTAACGAGCTTCAAAACTTGATCACAGATTTATCCATTATTATCGTCACCAAAAACATACATTGGAATTCGATAATCCTCTGATAAATAATTGAAACCAAAAAAAATATTAAGTTCATTACCAGCATTGCTATCGCAAATTATGATAAACTTGGAAAGGTAAACGTAAGACATAGAATTTCTCCAAAATCAAACAAAAAAAGAAATTGAATTCCCAAAAATACACGAATGTTCAAGAGGATTGCAATGAACAAAGAGACAATTTTTGCACATTTAGTGAAGAAAACAGCATTACATCTTACTGAACATTTCAAGAAATTTAACCGTAAAAGTGAGCACGGGACTTATATACTCTCTGCAAATCGAATTGAAACCAAGTGAAGAAAAAGTATTTAGAAATTAGAAACCATTCAAACTAAACACAGATGAAAAGGCAACTTACGAAATCTTTGACTAAACTAATTAAAAGAAAGAATTGAAATCCTAATTTAAAGCAAAGCAAAAAATCATAATAATAAATTGAAATGAAGTATACAATTCTTATTCCTCATTCTATTGGATTAATTATATAGGTGATCATCATCAGCTCCACTAGCCGAAGCAGCAAACGGGTCAGAACCAGTAACACTATTATCTGCAAAACGGAATTCTGTACCAAACCCTCTTGATTGCTGCAATATCTGAGCAAAGCTCTGGTACTTAAGAATATCAGCATCCCCAACACTTCTCCTTGCATATTTCATTGATTCCTCAAAGTGACAAGCCTCGATCTCGGCCACCTCATCGTCCTCCATCGCCTCGGGATTATCTTTTCTTCTTATCTCCTTCTCAATGTTCTCTCTGATAGCATATTTGCATGCACGTTGGCATATTTCTGTTATGTCGGCACCACTGAAACCTGGAGTGTACTCAGCAAGGGCCCTCAGGTCAACATGGTTGGAAATCGGAGACTTTCTCAAGCATGATTTGAAGATTTGATAGCGGGACTGGTCATCCGGAAGTGGAATGTATATCAACTGATCAAGACGGCCTGGACGGAGAAGAGCAGGATCAATTATATCCGGCCTGTTGGTGGCACCAATAATAAAAACAGTTTTCTTGGCATTCATTCCATCCATTTCAGTCAACAATTGATTCAATACCCTGTCAGCAGCACCACCAGCATCTCCAATGCTGCTTCCTCTCTGAGTGGCAATTGAGTCCAATTCATCGAAAAACAAGACACACGGAGCAGATTGGCGAGCCTTATCAAAGATTTCTCGAACATTTGCCTCACTCTCTCCAAACCACATTGTGAGCAATTCTGGACCCTTGATACTGATGAAGTTTGCCTGACATTCATTGGCAATAGCCTTGGCCAGCAAGGTCTTCCCACATCCTGGCGGCCCATAGAAAAGGACTCCCTTGGAAGGTGACATGCCAAATTTCTCGAACTTGTCAGGATGTTCAACCGGGTATTGGACAGTCTCTTGGAGCTCACGCTTGACATTCTCAAGGCCTCCAATATCTTCCCAGCTAATATTGGGCACCTCGACAACTGTTTCACGAAGAGCAGAGGGGTTACTTGTCCCCAGGGCAGTCTGGAAATGTTCATTGGTAACAGCCATGGAGTTTAGTATCTCTGCGTCAATAGAATCATCTTCCAAGTCAATAATATCCATTTTCTCCCTGATGCACTGAAGGGCAGACTCAGTGCAGAGTGCTGCCAAATCAGCGCCGACATAGCCATGAGTGTCCTTGGCAACCCTTTCCAGATCAACCTCTTCAGTAAGCTTCATATTCTTTGTGTGTATACACAGAACCTCAAGACGTCCAACCTCATCTGGAACTCCAATGTCGATTTCCCTATCAAATCTCCCAAACCTTCTTAGGGCAGGGTCAATGCTATTGGGGCGGTTAGTAGCTCCCATAACAATAATATGGGCACGGGCTTTGAGTCCATCCATCAGTGTCAAGAGTTGGGACACAATCCTCCTTTCAACTTCTCCATTTGTCTTTTCTCGCTTAGGTGCAATTGAATCAATCTCATCAATAAATATGATTGAGGGGGCATTCTTCTCAGCTTCTTCAAAAGCTTTCCTGAGGTTGCTTTCACTTTCTCCTGCCAATTTTGACATAATTTCTGGTCCATTGATGCAGAAGAAGAAAGCACCAGTTTCATTAGCCACAGCTCGGGCAATCAAGGTCTTTCCAGATCCTGGAGGTCCATATAGCAGTATTCCTTTAGGAGGCTTGACACCAATTGACTTAAAAAGCTGTGGATGCCTTAGTGGCAGCTCTACCAACTCTCTTATCTGAGCAGATCGGAAGAGCACACGTCTGA
>CAVNYN010238583.1:0-19889 GCA_963692815.1 Nyctanthes arbor-tristis | reverse complement strand
ACGACGCTCTTCCGATCTCGCACACGCGGCCCCAACCTCTGCTCTTGATTTCAATTGAGGGTTCACACGATTTGGGAATTTGGGATTTTTATAAAAAAATATTTAGCACCCGGGTCCCCAACGTCTGACTATGTTTAAACCAGTCCCCAGAGTTTTGGATTCATATATTTCGGTTCCCTGAGTTTCAATTTAGCCGAATAGGTTTCCTAACTTTCAGATTTATTTATTTCAGTCCCCAACACTTTCAGTTTAGCCAAATAGGGGCTCTAACTTTCAGTTTCGTGAATTCAGCCCTTAAGTTTATTATCTACCTTTTCAGTCCCGATCCTAAACTATTTAAAAGTTTCAATTTAGTCCCTAAAGTTTATTTCCCTTTTTATAAAGTATTATTTCTTTCATACTAAAATAATTTATTTTATTTTCACTAGACGAGGCGCGAAGAGCAATAGAAGAGTAGATTTCTCTCAAAGTAGCTCAACTCACAAGCTTAAGGTAGACTCTAAATTTATAAAATGTTTTCTTAAAATGTTGCGCATTATTAATTGATTTATGTGATAAATGTTATGTGAAAATATGTGATTATAAGAAAGTTTGCATATTATTATATGCTTAAGAAAGAATGCATATATGCTTAAGATCTCTTTATGATGCGCGTATCTACTTTAATGCATAAGAACGAGAATATCTATTCTCTAAGACAAGACAAAATCCTTCCAAGGAAGAAAGAAAGAAAGAAGTGTTTGCATGTTTACATGTTATGTTTATTGTGTGAATTGATTAATATGCGCTAGAGTCTACTGAGTATATTTTTATACTCATTCTTTCAACTAACACTTTCAGGTTTTGGAGCCGGTGGCGGGACGACCGACGGCAGCTACTAGGAACATAACTTGAAATTTATATTAGATGTTTTCTAGGATTTCGAGTTATTCCTTTGACTGTTAAGACTCCACTTATTTTTGGACGAGATTCTTTGTTATTCGTTAATAAGATTTTTCCGCACCTAATTATTTTGTTATAAGTTCCGTATCTTAAGTAAATTTTAAAGATCAGTTAGCGACCCAAGTTTCTGAAATTTGGGGCGTTACAATGCTCACGAACATTTTGTCTCTTTGATTAGATCATGAAAACTGTGTGTCAGTCTGGAGCTTCTACTTTTCAACACAAGAAACTGCAGCAAGTGGTGAATCTGGAAATTGATTTGTACAGCTTTACCATGAATAGCCGTTGGCAACTGACTAGTATCTTGTCTTAATGTATGCCAATTGTATTTTATGACTGTCCATATTTAAAACCCTGAGCATTGAATATATGACTTGGAAGTTTATCAAAACAAATCTTGGTGTACATTGTCTAATAGAGGAGTTTGTATCTGCTTTTTTCTAGCCAATTTGTTATTGTCTGTTCTTTTTGGAGTTGTTCTTTTATTATGTTTCATGGTGTCTGAGGTATTGTTTTCATTGTTTAAGGTGTTTTTCTTTGTAGTAGTTGGAATATACAATAAGGCCTCCTCACTATGATTCATGCGCATGCTCTTACAGTATGGTTCGGATCTAGATAGGGCATAGAAGTTAGGAATGAACTTGACATGGATTTATATACATGTTTGGTGGTGTTTGCTCAGGAAGTTGGAAATTAATACCTATTCTTCCAAGACGGTAAATAGAACTCCTTTACTATTGGAATTGAGATTCTTCATAGATTATGCATGAGGAACGCACTTGCCATTATGCAAAAGCGTTACTTTCTTTTATATTAGTATTAGCGATTTTGCAAATGTGTTACTTCTTTTTATGCTAGTATTGCAATTTTGCAGAGTTGTAAAGTTTTATTTAATTTTTATTATCCTCGAGGATTGCAAAAATTAAGTTGGCCTCTCTATAAAACGCCTTGTCGCTTTTATTGCATGCTCATCCCTACTCATCTATTCCTTTCTCAGCCGCCTCAGATGAAATAACCCAGGTTCATTTTATTCTTCCCATCGGCAGTTCATCCTTCTCCTTTTCTCTTCACGATTCAAATGACACAGATCATTAGAATTTCTGTGAGTGCTTTCCTTATGCTTGAATATGTGCCAAGGCAGAGAAGCAGGACCAGAATGGCACTGCAAGTTTGAACTTCATTCCTTCTTGGAGCTAATTTCGCCCTGTACAGGTTAACATGATATGGCTCATTCGATTCTCTGTATTCAATCTTAAATCTGTTCAATATAGGGTGTCGATTTGTTATTTATAATCAATCTGTTGAAATTTTGCTGGTTTACTTTAGATTGCTTAAGATCTGCTGGTGAAGCTTGTTTCTCTTCACTATTGAGAATTTGAAATATTGAAGAAATAGGTATAAATGTTCTCTTTATTTTTTGAACAAAGAAGTGTCTCTTTTGCCCTTGAACAAGTGATTTACCATGAAAATGTGCCAAAAATTTGAGGTTTTTAGGTTAGGATATTTCCAAAAACATGTTTTGAAGACAAAAGTTAATCCTAAAAAAATGTTAGGTCCTTTGAGTAGGCCGATCTTAAACTTACCCAATTGATTAATAATTTTTGGGGATATTTTCAATGATAATTCTTTCCCAAGGTGCAAACTTTTGAGTCTTGCATTAATTAGTTATTGAAATTACAAGGACAAGGGCAGCATACAATAACATTTTGACTAAATAGCTCTTTCTCATTCTCATCTTATGTGCTTTCAGAACTCAAGGGCTTAATAAAACCCCCGGGGACTCCACAAAGAAAAAAAAAATAGAGGAATTAGAAATGGAAAATCATTTGCATGATCACTTTTATTGAGAAACTTGTTACATTATTTGACAATCTAAAAGAAGATTTTCTATGAAAATCACACTATGGACTGCTATGAGTTGTAAAAGGTAAGAACTCAGGAGCAACATACTAAAAGTGCTTTAAAAATGAAAATCACGAGCAATATGTTTAATGTTTAATAGGTGAAAATTTTATCTTTGGGTGGTGAAAAATCTAATTTCGAACTCATCGATTCTTATATATTTAGAGTTGGATTATTCAACAAATATTTGATTATCACAATTCGATCAATTTTTTCGTTAGCCTTTTGAGACACTGATATTACTTCTTTTGACATGTTGCGATAACTGGTTGCATCATAAGAAGTTTTGCTTCTCTTGTTTCATGATGTCACCATTACTCGATGACCAAAAAGCTCAGGAAAATAAACTGCATGACAATCGAAAAACGGAACTCTTAAGAGTAATGAAATATGTGAGGTGGCCTTTCGCCATAAATGTACATATAGAGAATTTCAAATTCAGGCTTTTAATGCAGTAAAAACCCACTATCCTTTTTGTTAATGAATGTTTATATGTGTTTATGAAGATTATCTGTACACAATAGGAGATTATTTAAATCCAGATTTTCTTCAATTGATTCAAGCTTTTAATGCAGTAAAAACTCACTGTCCGTTCTATTAATGAATGTTTATGTGTGTTTATGAAGATTATCTGCACACAATAGGAGATTATTTAAATCCAGATTTTCTTCAATTGATTCAGGCTTTTAATGCAGTACAAATCCACTATCGTTTCTGTTAATGAATGTTTATGTGTGTTTATGAAGATTATCTGTACACAATAGGAGATTATTTAAATCCAGATTTTCTTCAATTATTAGCGAAATGCCAACTTTAATTAGGTTGCATGAGTTGCTTGTAGATTCCAGGTTATAGTTACCTTCCTTTTGTTCATCAAATTTTTCCATTGTCAAAATTGAAATAATTCAGTCAGCTATAAGTAATGGTTTTCACAATTTTGTACAGATTATTATTACTGTATTTTGTAATCTACTTGGATATTGAGTTAATGTCATATATGATTTTCAAATTCTTTTGTAATAATAATTTATACAATTTAGTCCAGATCCTTATTATTGTACATTTTTCAAGGAAACACATACAAAATCTGGATAATTATAATACGTCAGTAACATAAAAAGGAAGTGGTTAAATGCATGAGGTTTGGATTTTCTATATAATGGTGCTAAAGTTTTCACACATTTCATTACTTCTGAGCTTGGGTTTTTGAGTGTCAAGCAGTTCATTTTCCTTGAGTTTTTTTTTTTTTTGGTTGGTTGAGTAATGGCATCACGAAACAAGAGAACCAAAACCTCTACTTGTGATGCTGTCATTCTTCCAAATATCCCCAAAGAGATGGTGGAGGCTATCCTTTTGTATTTGCCCCTCAAGAAATTGACACAACTGTCAATTTTATCGAAGAGGTTCAAGAACTCTTGGAAGTTCTGCAAGAACCTATCTTTCGATTCAAATTTCGGAAAGTGGGTTTCAGTTCCTGATTTCATTCATGTAGTGAACGAGTGTCTGATGAATAGGAGAGATGATGAGAAAATCCAGAGGTTGCATTTGTACTGTGATCCGCTAGAAATTATGGATCACATACGCAACTGGGTAAACAGGGCGCTATCTCTTGGAGTTGAAGAGTTTGAACTAGATTTTTCCCCGACATTACAAAAAATTTGCGTCAGTTTAGTAGCTCTGGAGAATGTAAAGGACCTGAAACTCAAGAATTGTGCGCTCGACCTCAAACCAGAAGCTAACCACTTTAGCTGTTTGAGAGCGATAAGGTTTCAAAACTTGTGCGCTTGTGCAGGAACTATTGATTCCATATTTTCGACTTGCTTGCTTCTTGAAAGTATGGAACTGATAAAATACACTTCTGAGTTTACTCTCAAAATCACTGCACAAGACCTGAAAAATTTCAAGGTTCTGATTGTTAAAGCCTGTAGAAACATTCATAAAATCAAAATTAATGCCCTGAATTTACAGTCATTTCACTACTATGGCAAGATTTGTGAGATCGATTTCAAGTGTGAGTTAAGAGATTTGAACGATGTGGTACTCAAAATTTCTCCTGCAAGAAGATTTCATTTGCTTCCATAGAGAAACCATTTGGTTACTGGTCTATCCTCTGTTAGAATCCTCACAGTCAGCAGCACTTTTCTTGAGGTAAATTTACTAAATTTTCTTCTTTTTTTATTTTCAACTTTTGGCGAGTGAGTGTTTCATTTTATCACAAATGTTTAGTTTTTGAGCAAACCCGTAGGGACTATCTCAGAGAATCGAGGAGGATGAATCTGGAGCGGAGTTCTTCTTCTCCTTTTGCAACTTGAAAGAATTTCACTTGCTGGTAAAAAGAGAGAGTTCATCACGCCTTATGATGTTGCAAATTTTCTCTGGAAATGTGTTCACATAGAGAGAGTTTTCATCGATGTGAGTAACAGAATCGTCAATACATTTTTTAAAATAACTTCTGATTTCTTCATTTTATTTATATGCCATAAGGTAATTAACCTGTTGCTCCCTATTTCTTTCATTCAGCTTGCCGGGAATTCATTTAAAGATAGCTATTTCTGGGATTCACAAGGCAGGAAAGACTTTGAACTGTGCAAAAATCCATTAGAGTTAGTCAAATATGTCAAGATTAAGGGGTTCAGGCTAGAAGATATGCTTGCAGAAATGGGGAGGTATTTTCTCAGAAATGCTAAACATTTGGAGACTTTAGCTCTTGTAAAAGCAAGGAACTCAGTTTTCACGACAGACGACGCACTGGGTTTTATTCGACAGGGAATAGCGTCGAATGCAAAAATTGAGATCTATGATTATTTAAAAGACAAAAATACCGTATTTCCTCAGAATTAGTATTTACCGGGATGGCTGATGTTATTTCTATACAAATGAAAAGTTTTTCAGTTTTCTATCGTTTCTACATATCTGGATTCTTGTACTCTGCTGTAATTCTTTGTTCCTCCCTGAAAAGAATCTGCTGTAGTTTAATTTGTTATAAGAATTTGAATATTCGATTTTTATCAAGTTTTTCAAATCCATAATTTTTCTGCCTGGCTCCGGAAATTGTTCTGAATTCTCTCTTTCTTGGCCGAGATTTTTGTTATTATAAAATGCTTGAAATTCAGATAAAGATTATGTCTTTTCTATCAGTTTGCCAAATTACCGCTTTCACATTGCTTTATAAATAAGTTGAAATTATGTTGGATGGAAAATTGTGCCTTTTCTATTAGTTTTGCAACAAAACTTTCAGGACATTTCGGAGGGGGCTCTATGTTGGATTTAATGCTTTGGAACTATATTATTATATCAAAAAATATACTTAGGCATGGTTACCCTATCTTTTTTTAATAAAATAGCTTTGCACATAAACGCTCAATAGAGTCCTCACCTAGAATGGGAGGTATGCTTTGTATACATGTAGGGAGGAAAAGAACTAAAGAAGAATGTAGAAGGAAAATATTTCTAGACCTCACCCATCTCCACCCATATGCATGAATCAAATCAGCCCTCAAAAATTCATACGGCCGACACTTTTCATGGAACCGTTTGCTTCTCCTAATCATGATATATAATTTGATATAGTTTACATAATTTGATTTATTCAGACCCGAAAATCCACCAAAATTATGTGATCAAGGGCATGTTGCTTGTAAGCTCAATAAGACACAAATTGACGTGTTTGGACTTGTGATTTTTTTCACTGTAATATTTGTTTTATTTTTTTAAAATTAGAATAGGATGTTAACCGTGTTTAGCCTAAAAATGATCGAACATCATATATACGACATTACATGATGTCATATGGCCACGTAGCGTATATCAAAACACGTTATATGATTGTGATTTCTTATATAGTGTGTCCCAATGAATGCTACATAGTTATATGATATTACATGATACCATACTATATAATATTAGATCGAGACTGGTGTTTAGTTATTTAGTCATGATTAACCTATAAATGATCTAACACCTAGTACAAAAAGATGGGTTTGGGGACGAGGAAAATGGAAAATTGAGGACGAAACGGCAAATGAATCCAAAAGTTTTGGACCTTCGTCGGAATTAACAACATCAAAGAACGTCCAAGCAAGGTCAAGGTGCAAGTTAGGGTTTAGTAAAGATCTGATAGTGAACCTTTTATTTTGGGTGGGGAAAAGGTGCAAATACTACAATTTTACTTGAGCAAGAAGAAGGGGGGAGGAGACCCCTCTCGGCACAGATTCTTGCGTCGCTTTGATTTCTGAAAGGTAAATCATCTAATTCTGTTCTTCATCACCAGTTTCGGAAGTAAATTTTAGATTTATTTGAATAATTGTTTCCAGGAAATGGCCCTACCAGTTTTGAGATCCCGATCGACCTCATCGCCACTCTCTTAGCTTTTTGGATATTTTATCCTTTTTCACTGTATGTATGGAAAACCGTCTGCCATAATCACCAACACCAAACTCCAGCCGGGGCAACTGCCCCACTAGACCATTGGTGGCTCCGACCCGGAAAAGCTAAATAGTTCATCCGGATATAAAAAAAATTTGGGATTGGTAGAAAGCGATGTTCCAGGGATAATAATTTTGTTTTGTTTGGCATTAAAGTTGTTTTATTTGGCATTAAATTGTTTATGGCGATAACCTTGGCTCTTTTAACCTTAATAAACTTTTATTTATGTTGGAGTATGAGTTGAATTTTGTGATGTAATCATAAGCATTATTCAGTAGACAAAAACTGAAGTACAGCCAGACGAGTTGGTTCATCTGCAAAAATTGTAAATGAATTCTCTCTTGTTTTTGCTTGCTCTAAATTTTAATTTTGTACAGCCAATGATTATTAATCATTAATTTTGAATTTGCATGCAGTTGATTAAGAAAACCGCCAGTGGATCATCAAGACACCATTAAGAGATGGCTCGTTTCCGGAATGTAAGCAAATTAATATTATTTATTTTGAATTGATTCTTTTTGTTACATGATTTCAGTGGATATTTGAATTGCTATTTTGCATAAAATTTTAATTATTTTGAGTTGATTTTTCCATATTATTTGGTTTTGGCATTGTGACTTGTGAATGGCTCAGAAGAAGAGGAAACCGTTTGTTAAGCCAATAATCAAGAAACAGCCAACGGTAAATCATATAACGGGAGACAAGATTCCGAAGAGTTTTGTGTTTTCCCGGGGGAAGTTGCCCGGTGCTCTTCGCCAATTGCAAATGGATTTAAGAAAATTGATGCTTCCTTTCACTGCTCTCAAACTCAAGGTAGATCTTCAGATTCGTTTTAATTAGATCCATGCAGTTAAGTTTCCATTTATCCACATAATAAAAAATTGATATAAACTCAAGCATTTTATTTAAAAAAAAAAATGTATTTCCTTATTGTTGGAGAACAAATTAGTTTTCAAACGGTTATAGCTCATTCTGGTTCAATTTGAAAGATGGACAGGTGCAACAGGATATGTACAATGAGAAAAATGAATCTTTAAATATCGCTACTGTTATGTAATCAACAACTTATTTTTAATCATATATTTTCAAAATATGTAAGGCCTTAGCATTATCTAAATTGAAACCATACTAAACTAGCTAACAAGTTCATCCATAAGAATCTCTCTAAAGAACATTTTGCACCAAAGCAAAATCATCTTAAGATTTCAAACTGTATTTTGTACACTTTTTCTTTCTTTTTCTTTTAAGAAAAAATTTTTCAAAAAGCATTTCTGGTTTTACTCTTTTTTGTTTTTAATGTACATGTATTTAATAGCTAAAACATTCAAATTGTCACTTGAGCAATTCAAAGAGCTGAGCAGCAAACTTACAAATATTAAACACTACCAGTGTAAAATTTGAATTGAAAGTGAGTTCAGGTCTCCAGTCTCCAAATGTGGAGCTCACAACCTATTTTATAAAGTCAAATTAAAGAGTGTCTTGAGGCCTAATTTTAACAAATTAAAGAGTGTCTTGAGGCCTAATTTTAAGGACTAACTCTTTCAATAAAGAAGTATGTTACTTTTCAAGAGTCTTGAAGATTCTCTAACATATTTTGTCTTTGTGGATATATTTCAATTTGAATTAACTCAAGTTGATGTGTCTTTCAGTTATATTTCTTATGTAGATGAAACTCTATTTTTAAAGCTTATATTTTATAGTAATGTCTACTTGTTCTAATTAACTTGCCGACTGGGCATTATCTGGTTGCTTGTAATTGCAGGAAAAAAAGCATAATAATCTCAAAGACTTCTTGAATGTTGCTGGGCCTATGGGAGTTACACATTTCCTTGTTTTATCAAAAACTGAAAGCTCACCATACTTGAGGGTTGGTAGGACGCCGCAGGGCCCAACGCTTACTTTTAAAATACATGAATACTCCTTAGCTGCTGATATTGCTCTATCTCAGCTCCGTCCTAGATGTCCTAAAGATCTTTTCCAAAACTCACCTCTGGTAATTCATCATTTTATTTTTATATGAACTTCATAAGCATGCTGATATTGTGTTGTTTGTGCTCAATATTGGGGGAGTAAAATTGGGTCAGTCTAGTACATCTGTTAGATGCTTAATTTTGCATGTGTAACACATTGCTAAAAAATGTTATTGTACCTCATGGAAATTGAGTATAAGCCCGTTCATTTGACTGGATTTTCTAGATTGTGCTTTCTGGCTTTGGGACTGGTGAGCAACAGCTAAAGCTTACTACTGTAATGTTTCAGAACCTTTTTCCAGCCATCGATGTAAACACTGTAAGTGAAGGAACACTATCAAACCTGTCATTTAGCTTGATCATTAGTTTCTTCCTCTCAGTCTTGCATGGCTTGCAGGTCAAACTTCCTTCATGCCAAAGGATAGTTTTACTTAATTACAACAAAGAGACAAAGCTCATTGATTTTCGACACTACTCCATTAGGTTACAGCCAGTTGGAGTCTCTCGTAGAATCAGGAAGTTCGTGCAGAAGCATAAGGTGCCT
The DNA here is from genome assembly GCA_963692815.1 of Nyctanthes arbor-tristis. Taxonomy (NCBI): domain Eukaryota; kingdom Viridiplantae; phylum Streptophyta; class Magnoliopsida; order Lamiales; family Oleaceae; genus Nyctanthes; species Nyctanthes arbor-tristis. The sequence continues at coordinate 10,106 of CAVNYN010238583.1, read as the reverse complement.
GATTTGAGAAATCTTCAGGATGTGAGTGATTTTGTGACAAAGTATGTATTCCCTCTCTCCCTCTCCCTTTCCCTTTCCCTCTCCCTCTCCCTCTCCCTCCCCCCCTCCCCCCTCCCCCATGTAAATATATTTTTGTGATTGACATCTCTCCCATTTATAAATGAAACTATTTATAAATGGTTGCTAAATGGACCCCCCAAAAAAAGACATTAGGGGCTGATTGTTATACACGAGTTTGCATCTGACTTTTCAAATTTGGACTATATCTTGTATTTTACATCAAATGCAATTCATCTTTGATAACTTGTATACTTTTGTTTCATGAAGAATTGTTACTTCTGTTTAAACAGTTTTACTGTATTGATTCAGTGTAGATCTTGCCCTGGTCTCTGCTCTTCTATCGGTGATAGATTGTCACGTATGATAGATTTTGAGTTTGTTGTTTTCTGTGATTATGAAAGTGGCTTCTAGAGAACATACTTAAAAGACATTAAAGTCTGAGTGCTTTCCAGTGATTTCTGCCTGAGGCACCTGGAGATTTGCCAGATCCTCGTGTACATGGAAACAAAAATGTTAGGAGAAGTTTAAAGAAGAGGAATATGTGATGAGTGATGAGTAGTACCTCTCCGTGCAAGGAAAACAAGGATAATGTAATAAATAGGATTTTAAGTGTAGCTAGGCATTGAAAGACAGGTAAATATTATCATTACTGGTATTGTCTTTTATTTTTCTAAGTGAGGACTCAAAGTTGGGCTGTTCAAGTAATATGTTTGCTTTTCAAACCTGCCGCATTATAACAATTTGATTCACTTGAATTCCTCTTAGTTATTCACATCAATATGCTGTCATTATTATTGATAGGAATAATGTTACTTGGAAAATACAGATCGGAAGAGCGAGTTTGCCACACTCTAATTTCAGGTGCTGTAGGATTTGTGTTCTTTCATATGGATTTCTTTCGAGTATGCTTGTTTATTTGCTTCCTTTTTTGAAGGGCTGGCTATGGATCAGAAAGTGAAGCAGATGATGAAGCCTCTACTGTGAATTTAGCAAGTGATCTGGGTAGAATCAATCGAGCTTCTACAAAAAGTGCCGTGAAGCTTCAAGAGATTGGACCTAGGATGACTCTTCAGATTGTCAAAATTGAAGAAGGATTGTGTTCTGGTGGAGTCATATTCAGTGAATATGGTATATTTACTTCCAAATATTTTCAATTCCCTACTCCACTGAATTAGCAAATAAAATGTTAGTGACTGGTTTATGTTCTAATGAGCTTGTAGTAATCTTGATTGTGGTAAAAGAATTATTTTCTTTCTGTTGTGTTAGCTGGAGAATTTGCAAGATTTGGTTTTCGTCTGCATGCTGTCTATAAATTTATTTTCTAATCATTCGAAAAACATTTGGATATGGGGTTTTCCCTTTGGGCCATGCTTATTGGAGAATTATGTCCCTAACTCCCTAGCGTGTCTGGGAAAGCCTACTGGAATCATCCTTCCCTGTCATTGTGTTGCTGATTGCTCAGTGTTTGAAACGTCCTCCAGTACGTGTCACTGTAAAGTTGATTCCTTAAATTCTTCCAGGAAAGCAAATGAAGGGCATATGTTTATGCTTACATAGTGAGTGAGTGTGTGTGGGTGTGAGGTCAACTTATTACGTTGCTTGTGTTTCATTCAGGAAATAATAAATCCAACAAAAACCAAAAAGTTGAAGTTGAAAAGGACAAACAAGGAAACGAGGAAGACGAGGAAAGTGAGGACGAATCTGAAGAAGAAGAGGAAGATGAAGATGAGAATGAGAATGATGAGGAATCTGAACAAGACGAGGAAGATAGAGATGACAATGAGAATGATGAGGAATCTGAAGAAGACCAAGACGATTAGCTGCAGTTGCTGCCTTGGGAAACCGGTACATGGAAGCAAATATAGCCGGGTGCCTGTTTCATCGTAAGCCATAAACTTTTCCAAATGAATGCCACACAACGGAAGTAGGGGTATAGAGTAACACAGAAACTGAAATCTTATTAGCTGGTAGGATACTAATGCATTAAGCTTATAGCAGCATGACATGAAATTGGCAAAGTTCTTATTAATCTTGTAATCTTGTCTAATCCTGTAGTTGTAATGAACTTGAATTTTATGTTGGATTTCAAGTGGAATCCATATTTTATCTTCCAGAACTTGCATTGGTGTAATTGTTGAGATCTCCTTCTAGGCCAAAGATATTGTTACTCGGTACTCCAATTTTACGAAAATTCAATTCCAGGCTCCATTGGGATGAGATAGATTTTTACTTGTGAGTAAATTCTTAGTTTATGTTAGTATTTTGGTCGAAGTTATAAATTTCTTACTTTTAACTAAAATATAGACGATGAGATTGTAAAACTTTAAAGTTTGAAATTATCATGAGACTTTAAAATCCATTTTGAAATTATAAGTATCATATATGAAAATAATTAGCCATTTTTTCAAGAATAAGTAGAACTGAATGTTTACATTGTACATGGGTTTCACCTATTTGAAATTTGATTCCCCCGGCATTTTAAGAGAACCTGTGAAAGAAATGTATGGTCTAGACTCTATTATTTCGGTATGGTCTAAACTCAACTATATTTTGAATTCTTTATTTTTTTTTTGTCAATATATATATTTTAATTTAAGCATCAATTATTATTGATACATTAAAGATGTTAAATTGAACACATTGAATGTGTTAAATTTAATGACAAATAAAAGTTAGGGTTAATTTCACAAATTATCCCCTTTTTGAGTTAAGAATCGGCTAGGTCTTCAACTTTTTTTTCAACCTCTTGAGTCTCCAATCTTTCATAAATTTATACGATAGGTCTTTAACCACACTCCAACCTTTGATAAATTCTATTAATATTGCCATTAACTTTTTAATAAAATTACCATTATACCTCTTGAATTTTAAATTTTAAAGACAAAAAATTGAAAAATAATAAAAATATTTAAAAAAAAAAGAAAGAAAAAAACCACCCCACCCCAACCCAACCCAACCCAACCCAACCCACGAATGGCCTCCAAAATTTTGGGGGGGATATTTTCAGCAACAATTCGGAAGCATTTTGCTGCTGTTTCTGTGGCAGCATTTTTGAGGAGGTGAATCCACCAATTTGTGCTGTCGTTTCAGGCAGCAAAAATGCTGCCAGAAATGGCAATAGGCCATTTCCCATTGCCATTTATGGCAACATTTTTATGGGAGGTTCACCCTCTTTTTTGCTGCCGTTTCCTGGCTGCATTTTTTAGGCGGGTGAATTCCTCTTCCTCGGGATTTTGCTGCTAACTGTAGAAATGGCAACATGCAGTTTTCGGCTGCTAAAATGGGAGGGGGATGCATTTTGCTGCCTTTTTCTAGCGGCAATTCTTTGGATGGGGTGAGTTTTTTCTTTTTTTTAAAAAAAAAATTTTTTTTTAAATCTTTTGTTTTCAAAATTAAAAATTTAAGGGGCATGATAGTAATTTTATTAAAAAGTTAATAGCAATATTGACGGAATCCGTCAAAAGGACCTATAGTGCAAATTTATGAAAGGTTAATGACTCAGGAAGTTAAAAAAAAGTTAAGGGACTAGCCGATTCTTAACTCAAAGGTCGAGGACAATTTGTGAAATTAACCCTAAAAGTTATTAGACAACTCTTTTAAGGAAAAAAAGGGTTCTCAGCCGATTTAAGTCCATAATCAATAATTATTATTGTAAATTAGTAAATGAAAAAGTAAATGAGTGGATATCAGGTTGATTGTTAAAATAGTTATTAATTTTAACAATAAAATTTACTTAAGAGATAAGAAAATTCCTTTACTAATTATATTAATACCTCTGTTGTAGCTGTATTTTTAGTTAATTAATATATCTTATTAAAATTTGATTTAACACCTCCATTGTAAATGCTCTAGTTTTTAAATTGAAATTGAATAACGCTGCAGGTGATATCGAATATCACTTATTAGCTAATACATATCACTAAAACTTGATTTAACACATCTATTATAAATGCTCTTAGTTTTCAAATTGAGATTGAATAAAAAAGCTTACGTTAAAATTAAAGAGTAATGTTAATAGTCATCGTTGAGGTTGATATTTGTAATGCAAAATGATAAAATTATTTAAAATTCAGTTCATATTATAGATCTTCCTCATAATTTAATATGTTAATAAATATCGAATAATATGTCACATCTCATAATATTCAGATAAATTTCCTGGGCTTTTCTCTCTCTGCACATTTGGGCCATTGTTTGGGGGTCCTAGGCCCACCATGACTCAATTACCGATTTCCAATTTTGACTCACTTTTGACCCACCTTATTGACAATGGATTTCCTGTAATTTCAAATCCAGTGTCCTTCTCTTATGGAATTATTATGGATAGTTGAGCTGCATTTCCCTATTATCTCCATATCATTTTTTTCCCATTCAATGCTCTTCAACATTGAAAAATAGATGAATTTTTTTCTCTTGACAGTGACTTTCTCTATTTAAGATTACATGCACGATTCAACGTTGTAAAGAAATAATAAAATTATAATTTTTTTTGTTCTTATATATGTTTTAAATTCTTTTACTATTGTGATCTCTTGGGAGTTTAATATATAAAAATAAATAGATTTATAAAAGTTAAATTTAGAGGAGGTGGAAATATAAAGAATGATTATTAGATAGTGTTGAAATTTATTTTTCTAAAAAATATGTTGTGTTATTAATTTGGTAAATTTATAATTTCCCGTAAAAAAAAAAAGATAAATTTATTAATTTATGCAAAACTCCAGCAAACAAGCTCATAGTTGGTTGCCCGTTGCCAAAAGACTAGAAATGATCTCAAGTAACAACGGGGTTGAGTTGCATCCTGTGACTAGAAGAGTCCATGCAGTTCGGGAATCCTCTGTTTGCAGTGGCACGCCGCGCTGAACGGTCATTTTTTTCCCGCCGGCTGCTCCCAAGATATTTACTTTGGGAATATTCCAGCTCCTTCCAGTAAAAATCTGCTCTCTCTCTCTCTCTCTCTCTAGATATTTACCCCATTTTACCACAACTAGGAAATTATGGAATAGAATACTAAAGTGTGTCCAACACGCAGTTATTGCGCGAGAATCTCCAAAATTTATACTACTCTGTACTTCCGTTTTGTTTGGATTGAGGGAAAAGATTCTTCGTTAGATATTTGTTCTCTGGGACTCTTGTTATTTTTGGTTAGTAGTCTGATGTTCTGATTGGTGATTTTTGGGAGCACTTTGGTAGTTATTTAAACCACAGCCAAATTTTGAAGGGGCGATAATGGTGGCGGTGGAAAATAACGGAGGGGAAAGCGGGAAGTGGGCGAGCGAAGGATGCGGAATTGGGTTTGTCACAAGTTTTGGGAGGAAAAGGGTTGCTTTACCGAATTCTCGCATGGATTTTGCTGGTGATGATGAATGGATTCCATCCACTCCTCCAAAGAGACAGTGCTATGAAGATTCAGCTCTTTGTTCCGAGAAATGTGCAATCGAAGCTTTTCCTCTGGATATTCTGGTTAGTAGATATATTTTGCAATTTATATAAAATAGTTTTAGAAATTTTCGAGGTTTATTGCGTGTTTTTCTGCGGAAGTTAAATTAAATAATTGTGAATTCTGGATGCCCATCCATCCTGCTGCTGTCCCTTCTTTCAACGCACCCCTAGAACATTTGAAACATTCTATCCTGGCAAAGAAAAATGGTAGGAATTGGTACATGCTTCTTGATAAGAGAAGATAAATATAATTTCTGATCTAATCTGTCTATCTCAAACTAAAAGGAAGTGAACCTGGTAGAGCCATGGAAATCCTGAATAATGGCTACCTCATAGGACCTCGACTGGCCTACTCGAATCTTGTATGGAAATGCAGGAAGGAGTGTTCTTTTTTTCGAGAGAAAGGACTCCTTCTCAGCCCGGTTTGCAGATTAGGTTTGTTATGATTAGCATTAGGACAATGTGAGCCATTATTGGTGTGTGTGTATTTGTGATTTGCACATTATCGTGTTGTGTGTCATCGAGCTGTATTGATGTATATGTGTGATCTCTTGGTCATTCAGATTAGGATATTGTGTGGCGTGGAGCACGATGACTTGAAGAGCCTGTTCTTTGTATCAAAAACAATTAGAGAAGCGGTAAGTCGTGGTTATCTAGCCAAAAGATTTCGTGATCTTACAGAATATTTGTCCTTGTATTGATTTTGATATGGATGTTTTTCGGTGAATAAAACAGACTTTGGTTGCAAAACATTTGCATTTCGCACATAGGACACCCAAGAAGACAATGGTTTTCAGGAATCTTGAAGATATGAATGAATGTAATGAGACTGTGGCTGTTCCATATGCTCCACGGCAAATGCGGGTTCCCCGTTCACGATTAGATGCAAAAAAGCTGGCTGATTTGTCGGTAGCCCTGTTTGCTTCCGACGATGAATGCTGTTTGCCTTGTAAAGATTTGTTCCTGGAAATGGAATTGGAAATCTGAATTGAAGAAGATTTGTTCCTGGAAATGGAATTGGAAATCTGAATTGAAGCTTCTGACACTGGTTCCTATACAGGCTGGTTTTCTTGTTGGTGTAGTAATAGCAGATTGAGTTTGAATATCTGATAGCCCTATGAGATTGTTCTACTGCTGAATCTGAGCTGTGAATTCTTCAATCCTTGAGTGTGAAGATCTGATAACCCTGTCATATTGTTCTGCTGGTGAATCTGATCCATGAATTCTTCAATCCTTGAGTTTGAAGATCTGATAGCCCTATCAGATTGTTCTACTGTTAAATCAAGTCATGAAATCTTCGATCATTTTGTTGAAGGCGTGTGTTGGCTTGCTTTGTTTGTAAATATACAAGAGTGGTTTAGGGTTTTTGTTGAAAATTATTTATAGCAGAGGTATATTGACAATTCTTATTTATTTGGATTAGTCATTCCAGATCTGGAGGGCGAGCAACTTCAGTAATATCCTGTTTAGTTTTTTAAGTGGAGAAAAAGGTTAGGAATATTTTCCAAACAATTATATTTATTGTATGCCCTCTTATTATATTTATTGTATGCACTCTTTAAACTGTATTCCCAATTTTTTTTTTTTTTTTTTTGTGGGTGAATATTACAAAATTGGGGTGGGGATGGGATTGAACCCTAGACTTAGGGTGTGGGAAACTCATTTTAATGCAACTAGATCACTATGGCCGTGGCTTGTATTCTTTTGGTTGAAAGTTTATTTTTATTTTTTTATTTTTTATTTTTTTTAACCATAATCCCTGCAGCTGAGACTGCAGGACTATTGCTCCAATTTTGATATATTGACTGCAATAAATAAATCTACTTTATATCTAAATTTTGCTTAAATTTTAGACACATGCATGTTGTTTATGTGAAGATTTTTTATTTGCACCATTTTTTTTTGGCAAACATTTTTTATTTGAGATCGGAAGAGCGTCGCCTTGATGTGATGTGAAAATGAGTTTTTGAAATTATAATTATTATATTATTATATACTAAGAAAGTACAATTACTAATCCCCATAAATATAATTCATTAATCACGTTAATTTTTTCTTAATTACAATTAGGCTATCTCGTTGATGCAGCCTCACCTCGTCAATAGGAAAAGAAGCGAAAATGGAAACAAATATGTTTGTGTGGTTAAAGATTGTCTCAATCAGCTCCTTTTCAACCCCTTCTAGAACCCCAAAGTCTCCAACAAAATTGGTAGTCTGGTCTTTCACGGTTCCACGAACCACGTTGTACCATTTGCAAGAGAATTTGTACACCTTGATTTCCCAAAGGAACAAATACTCCGAGCATGTGGGCTCCTGAAATCTCGCACATGTTGGGCGGCCGCAAGAGGGGGGGGGGGAACAGACACAATTACACAAAGCAGCGGCATGTGAAATACAAGCGTCAAAATTATTGGGCGGCAAGTTTGGAGCCGAAGAAGGTTCGTGACAGCGGTTGGACAGCTACGCTTTCAGGTACATGATACAGCGCACTATATCACGTTTCCCCCGCCCTCCAACCTCTTCGGGAAAACTTTTCTTCGTTCTTTCATTTCCACACACGTAACGTTTACTCTGTTTATACTTTTCCAAATCAGAATTCGCAAATCAAATCATAGCGTTAGCATCATCTTCTTCCTCCTGGAACTGAATTTAAGGTGATTTTTGTTGTTGTTTTTTTTTTTATTTATATATGTACTGCTATATTAATACGCTTTTCCATTTTTTTTCTGTTCATATGGAAGATTTTTGAACTTTGTTGTCATTTTTGGTTAGTCGATCTGAAGCTGAGGTGAGAGAGCCTTGTTTAGGTAAAGCATGGAGAAAATGACCGTATTTCGACGATTTTCTAGAGGTTTCCGTCAGAATTCATCTCTTACTAAAATGTTGATTGTTTTCACCGTCAGGTACTTTTTGCTTTTGCTTCTGTTTTTATTTTGTTTATTCTTTTTGGTTCCCTTTTTTTTAATTGTTTTGTAATGTGTATTGTGACGCATTGATAAGCAGAACATTTTTTGTGATGTTATGGTGTTTATTTCACGCAATTAAACGTAATTATGCTTTTGAGTACTAGAAAGTAGAAAATATTAGTTTCTGATCCATGGCTAAGATTTTCCATATCTGATCCGCAGTATATTAATCTGGCACGATCTGATCTTGTTGTTTTGTGATTTTTCGAATAACTCGATCTGGTCTGATGCAAATATGACTTAGAAGAATGTGAAATTCGTGCCTGCTTTAAACTGGGGCGAAAATGTGATCATGTTTACTCAGCAATTTGCGATTCCGTAGCGATGCAGTCATACATGCATGTATGTCATCCATGAACTCAGCTAGGTTCTATGTACCGCTTTTGTAATGGAAAAATTCCTTTGATAAATGGTTATAAGCTGGAATTGGGTTTGCTGTATCTTTCATTCTGCTGCCCTTTCAGTGGCATGATTTAATATATATTCTTACGTATATTATTACTGGCCTTGAGGAAATACCTACCCTACCAAGCATGTTAAACTGGTTTATATTTGTACAACTGTATACCAATGTGAATATTTAGTTCTGCATTTGACATGAGGTGAAAGGATAACAGAAAGAAAAGGAAAGAAATAAATGCTCCATGTCTTTCGACAGCAATTAAAATTCTTCCTCAAAATTCTTGTATACTATTGTGATATTTTTAAGAAACTAAACTGCAATTCAATAGACCATAATGGACTATTATTTTGAGAATGCATTATGTATGAATTCTCAAGGAATTTGGAGACTGTACTTTTTAAACTCACCCTCATTTTATCATCTGTTTCCTCTTAAAATTTTACCTCTTGCAAGTGCAACAGTGTTATCCGAAAAAGAAAAATAAATGACAGATCTCGATGGACTATTATTTTGAGGATGCATTGTGTATGAATCTCTCAAGGAGGATGTTGTTAACATATAATTTTGAATCTGGAGACTGTACTTTTTAAACTCACCCTCATTTTATCATTTGTTTCCTCTTAAAATTTTACCTCTTGCAAGTGCAACAGTGTTCTTAGAAAAAGAAAAGTAAATGACAGATCTCTGAGTACAGCCTAAATCTATGAGAATCGGACTTTATACTTTTCAGTATGAACATGAGGTGATTATTTCATTCGAATATCTTTTATATAATTGGCAGTGGAGGGGGTCTTGTAGCATATTCTGAGGCTAAACTGGATAATGGCTTGAATGCCATTACTCCGACAGCAGCTGATGGAAAGAAAAAGCGGGTGGTGGTACTTGGAACTGGTTGGGCGGGAACAAGTTTCTTGAAGAACCTGAAAAATTCGTCATATGATGTTCAAGTGATATCACCCCGTAACTATTTCGCATTCACACCATTGTTGCCAAGTGTCACTTGTGGCACTGTGGAAGCTCGCAGCATTGTGGAACCTATTCGGAACATTGTCAGAAAGGTAATTTTAGTGAACAAGTAACTGCATGACCACTTTTCCTGTTAAAATTTTGTAGAACTTAGCTCCTATCTACCTTCACATATCTTTGAAGATTTTCCTTTTAACCTAGGGGGGGGGGGGGGGGGGGGGGGGGGGGGGGGGGGGGGGGGGGGGGGGGGGGGGGGGGGGGGGGGGGGG
>CAVNYN010238581.1:0-10953 GCA_963692815.1 Nyctanthes arbor-tristis | reverse complement strand
AAAGGAATAAATCTCGAATAAAATGACCGTTCAATCGTTGAAAAAGTAATGAAGCATGTTCGGCTGAGCAAGATCAAAGTGTAGTTTAAGAAACTCATGTTTACCATTATACTATCAGCTTTGTACTAAAGTTCCTATTTTATCCTAAAATCTAGTTGCTTAATCTGAGGTTTGACCAACTAGAAGGTTAGATAATGTTGTTACCTTACTTGAAAAGTAATTCATTTTATGAACATAATAGAGAACTTGTTAGCACAATAGATATAGACTCTCTTATTGATGAATTTGCTAAAGTAAAAAATCGTCGAGTCCAACTAACTTTTTAGCCTAATGTATTATATTTTGAGTTGTTGTAAACTTTATAATACACTTAATTTGAGTTTGCTTACTATTTTGAAAAATTAGAGCTTATAAGAATTTTTTTGAGTTTTCGATCCGGCTCCCCCCACTTTCAGGTCCTGGCTCCGCCATTGGCTGCTGCCATGGACGGAAGAGAGCACGATAATCGTCATGGCTGCAGATTGTTCTCGTTACTTTTCCCTGTCGCCGGCGTCACTAAGTACTTAGGCTTAGAATCAGTGCTAAGCCTCTTCTTGACGGGTTCGTGATTGCAAGCTCTGGTTGTGGGTTTTCTCGGTGGCCTCTCCGACAGCTATCAGACGAAATCTGTAGTGCAAACCCTGGTTTCCTTTGATACTTCCATGGAAAGTTTGGGTTCGCACATCATTAACAACAAACATTCAGGCAAAATCGGGTTTTCCTTTCCCATGTCGGATTCTGCAATACTCATTTCTTAATTCTCCGGTTGTGTTCAATGGGTATTGCTGGTGCTATTATTTGTTCATCATCTTCTGGAGTGCTTTTTCTTCATCTTCTTTACTGGTTTTAGTGGCGGAGCCACTTGGGGGGCCTTTGGGGGCACTGGCCCCATTGGAGTTTACTTTTTTTCCTTTTCTTTTTTTTTTTTAAATTTCAATTATTTTAATATTTTTTCTTTAATTGGTTTTGCAATGATAATTTGAAATAAAATATGGGTTTAAATAAATAAATTAAAATTTAGTTTTGTATTGAAATTTAAACTATGAAAACATTACAAAGTTATCAAAACTATTATCAAAATTTATTGTTTAAAGTTACTGTATGAAGTTATATGCGTAGTTACAGATAAATATATCTAACAAAATTAATAATGGTACATTATATGTAAGAAAGTAGCATTATTCTTTTACTTTTATAATACTAGTATAGCACTTGTGCGATGCACGAGTAGAAAGATGGAGTTAAATATATCCTTTAGTAAGTTGTAGAGAAAAATTGACGGTGTAGATACATTTGTTTAGAATTTATAAGTAGACAATCACATTAAATGAATCAATAGGATTATTAAACATAGTAATCATGGAATTCAAAAATAATACAAAAACAGTAAATATTCATTCATCAATTATCTTACAAAAATAGTAAATATTCATTCATCAATTATCTCATAAACATTTGATATTGTAATGTAACTGATATGGCGTGTGAAAATGAATGATTCATACGATCAGTTATTAATAAAAAATGATTTAGAAATTAATCTTCTTACCAAATATATCTACTTCATAGTACAATGATACCAAATATATATATATATATCTAGATGTAATACTATGTGAAAATGATCACACTTATATGACGTGTCAGATAAGTTCCCTAAAATTGTGCCTAATTATATTCTCATATATCCTGTAGTAAATAGAAAAGACCAGTTTAAAAGGGAATATGAATTCATTTCATGTCACATCAAACTATAGAATTCAAAAAGATGAAACAATACAATATAGAATTACATTCGAAGTTTAATGCTAATAAACATATACAATGATGTGTGCAACATTATTTACCTCTCAACAAATAAAGTTGCAAGTGCCACAATCTATTTGATCAATATTAATCATACAATGGTACATTATATGTAAGAAAGTAGCATTATTTTTTTACTTTTATAATATTTTATTCTACGAAGGAAAAAATAAAATAAAAAAATAAAACAAGTCGAACTATACTAGTTAAAGATTTTCTATTGTCCCATTAAATTTTTGGGAAATTTTCGCATTTCGTGGCCAACCTTTGCCAATTTTAACAATTTCATTCCCAACTTTTTTTTGAAGCATATAGGTCCCAAACCTTTTAGAAATATACACAATAGGTCCCTCCTCATGTTTTTTGTTAAAACCGTCCGTTAACATGGGGGTATTTTAGGAAATTCTTATAATATTTGATAGGGAAATTTTCACATTTCGTCCCCAACCTTTGTCTATTTTAGCAATTTCATTCCCAACCTTTTTTTCACCACCATAGGTCCCCAACCTTTGAAAAAATAAGCACAATAATCTCTCTTCACTTTTTCCATCCAAATTTCTGTTAATTGATCCACTTGCACTACACGTGAGGGTTTGGTTTAGGGGTGTTTCCGGCTGTTCCTGATATTTGATACAATCCAAACTTTTAAAATAATCAAACGATCAAACCCAGATTTCACATTTAATATGGTTTAAGATTATTTCCGATTATTCCTTTGGTGTATAATTAATAGATATTTGCTTTTTATGTTGTATTCTTATGTTTAAATATCCAGACTACATAATGGTAGAGATGTCAACGGGTCGGGTTCGGGCAGATCAGGTCAGTCCTGTCCTTAGATCAGGTCGGGGCTTTTGCCCCATTTACTGACCCATTTAGATTTATCTATAAAATTTTTTTATTTTTTCATATATTTTTTATGTATTTTTTATTTTTAATATATTTTTTAATTTTTTAAATTTAAATAGTGCGGGGCAGTTCAGGTCTACCGTGACCCGTCCCGCCTCGTGACGTGGTTTACCACGAGACCCACCCAGCCAACCAGATAGTCGGAAAAAATTTTCCCTGTGAGGCGGTCAGGTCGATTTAAATTGTCATCCTAGGTGGTATCCAACTTTGTCTTGAATACCTTCAAAAAAATTGCGAATCCAAGATAAATTTGGATACCACCTAGTCCATTATATAATCTGGATATTTAAACACATAAGAATACAATATAAAAGGCAAACATCTATTAATTATACACCAAACAAATGTCTTGTCAAATATTAGGAATAACCGGAAATACTTTAAACCAAACTAAACGTAAAATCTGAGTTTGATCGTTTGGTTGTTTTAAAAGTTTGGATTGTATCAAATATTAGAAATAGTCAGAAATACCCCTAAACTAAACCCTCACGTGTAGTGCACTTGGATCAGTTAATAGAAATTTGGACAGAAAAAGTGAAGGTGGACCTATTTTGCTTATTTTTTCAAAGGTTGGGGACCTATGGTGGTGAAAAAAAGGTTGGGGATGAAATTGTTAAAATAGGTAAAGATTGGGATAATGTTACAAGAATTTCCGAAAATACCCCCACACTAAAGGACGGTTTTAACAGAAAACTTGAAGAGTGACCTATTGCATGCATTTCTGAAAGGTCAGGGACTTATATGCTTTAAAAAAGGTTGGGGATGAAATTATTAAAATTCGAAAAGGTTGGGGATGAAATGCGAAAATTTCCCTAAATTTTTCTCCGGGCTCCACCGCTGACTGGGTTCAAAGACTGTAGTCTCCGCTTCAGTCGTCATTCTCCACTGTCAATTCCTCTTTCTGGTTCTTGGTTGCTTGCAGTTTCTTGTTCATCTGAGTCTGTAGAAGGAGATGAAGGGGAAATTGGGTTTTCTTCTATCTGTTCCTTTTCTCCATCTGGGCAATAATCTGCAGTTTCTTGATCCCATAGAGCTTCAAATGAGGACGTATTTGACTCCACATCTCCCTCAGTCTCGTCCTCATCCCCTGCTTCTTGTTCTGCTTCTTTTACTACCTCTTCTGTACTGATAATTTGTACTTCCGGGTCTTGATTTCCTTCCTCACGGTCTGCCATTTCCGTTTCCACTTCCACGGCCAAGTTAGTTTCTTCTCCGGATGAATTCTCTTGTTCTTCTTCATCATAATCAAGTGAAAACCTATGATTTTGTTCTGTAACTTGACATTCTTGTACATATGCTGTGCATCTTCTTGTTCTTCAACATCCTCGTACTCATCTGCATCATCTGGTTCTTCATTTTCAGGGTTTTGAAATTGGGAGTGGGCCCATCACTTATGCTGACTGTGTGACCACATAAGCAGATCTGGTTCCATTCTCTTAGAAAACTCCTTTGGTACCTTGACAAAACCTCCCGTCTGGTACGCTCTCTGACCCGGGAAACTGCTCCTTTCTTTTCCCCCATGAAAATGCCCATTTTAACTTTCTGTTATATCATTTAATTTTCTAAGTTATGTTTCATATTGAACATTATTTAAGTTTTATGTTTACTATGAAAGCTTCTGAGGTTGCAATAGAGCTTGTGTGAGTGAATGCAGGTGTTTTGTATGGAGATTTTCTCGAATTTTTTCTATAGACATATGGCCTCTTCTCCTCTTACTTTCCGTGTATAGGATTCTGGATTCTGTTCAAGAAAATTTTAAATTTTACTTTGGAATTTTCAGAATATTGTAGGGCCAAGAGCTCTGCCCTGTTCTTTGTCCAAGAATTGCTTTCAGAGCTGGCCGTGATACTGATAGACCAAGGCGGTCGATTAGGGCCCCCAGTTGAAAAGCGTCCAAAAATTTACAGTCGAATTTTTTGAAACATATGTCCGAAAAATAGAATAAAAATAATTTTAACATAAATTATTTTTTAGCATAGTGGTAAAATTAAACATTTATGTCCATCTTTGGTTGTAGGTGAGAGGTTCAAACCTTACCCACAAATTTGATTTTATTTTTTTAAAGACCAATTTAAATTTAAATTTTTTTTGTGTTTAATAATAGTTACAATTCTTGTAAGTTTTATTAAATTTCAAATACTAAATGCTAAATTTGTATTATAATTTTATAAGAAGAGGGTTCTCTTAGTGTTTTAGTAATGTATATATACTTCTTAAATGATAAAATAATCAAATGTCTTACAAATTGACAAATATTAACATATTGAAATGAAAATTCCATTGAATATTATTAAAATGTTTACTTATTTTGCTCACGTTTTTCCACATAAAAGTTAAATATTCAAAGTTCAAGCCATTAAAATTGTATTTATTCTGAATTTTTTTCAAAAGAGGCCCCACTTAAATTTCGCATAGGGCCCTCGAAATCTAACGGCTGACCCTGATTGCTTTAGTTTAGTTTCTAAGCCTTTTATTTGAGGGTAGTTGTATGTGTAAATCTCATCACATGTTTTCTTTAACAAGATTAAAAATTTCATTCGTAATGAAAAAAGAGGAGCATTGTCTACAAAAGATAAGAGTAGTAGGTGGAGATGACTTTGTAAAATATCCAAAAAGTTCAAGTTATTGAGTGCCGAAAACAAAAGTTTTAAACAAGGATGAAAAAAGATGATATAATTAAAATTCAAATGAGATCATGAATTATCAATAGGTTGTGAAAACATATTCCCAAATTTAAGTCACAGGAGATCTCCTGTTCATCATATGGAACAGTTGCTGAAGGAACGATTTTAGCTGTAGTCTCTTCTTGTGAAACTAGTCGAGGAGAACTCTCAATTCCCAAATTTATATTTGATCTGTTTACTTGTGACCTGAGGTCAAACACTCCTGCTTGAGTCATAGAGCATGATTGCCTTCTGAGTAATTTGATTAGTGTACTAGACTTATCACTGTATAGTCTTAGTTTCTGCTGTATCCAGACTAGAAGAAAAACAAGACTTGTTCGAGGCTAGCTTCTAGTTCGAGGCAAGGAAATTTGAAAATTTTTCTGAGCATGATAACAAAGTTTGTAGATAGACTATTATTAGTTAGGATATGATTCCCCTTTTATTGTAATTACATGCCTTGTGATGTTAAATTAGTTGATTAAAGATATGTAAACATTATTAAGAACTCAAATACAAATGAACTCTGTGCAACGCATGGGTTAAAACTACTCTTGAAGAAAAAAAGGGAAAAAAAACCATAGCCTGTATTGTTCATATTTCTGTAAATTTCTTTGAAGAGTTGGAAAAACTGTTACCGCAATTGCTCCCAATTACTCAAAGGAAGTGAGGTATTGCTTTTTCCTATGTTCCCTTCCCCAGTCCCCCTTTTGGATGCTTAAGTTGTGAATTTCCTATGTTATCAGTAATTTTTTGCTTCTCCTGCATCCTGGCGCCAGAATGACTTTGTGTGAAATTGTTGCTCTAATTAATTTTTTAATTTCTGAATTTCCTATGTTATCAGTAATTTGCTAGAATGACTAGCATGAAATTGTACTGCGTATATATTTGCCTGCCACAGTATGAAGCATGGTTTATGGATGTCACTTGAATAATTTCATTTTCCAGTGCCAATTTTCATTTTCCAATGACTTCTCTGGTGCTTTGTGCATTATTGTCGAGATTATATCTTTATCAGAAAATGAAGCAAGGCTTTCTGCATGGTTTTTATTTTTATTTTTTGTTTTCTTTGAACTGATGCATGTATAATGAAATGGATGGTTTTCAGAGATATTTCTGACTTCCTTTTTCTTCTTTCTTCTCTCCCTTGACCACAAAATTTCAGCTCTGGCGTAAGAACATGGCCCAAGAATTCTACATTTTCAAGAGAATAGGCAATTTGCTGATTGCAAACGGGAGATTCTGTATCAATACAAATGATCAAGTGCTATATTTGGGAAATCTAATGAAGTCCCAAGATGCAAAAAAGGGAGAACGGTGGAACAACTCGCTTTTTCGGCATGGGAGGTATGGGAAATATAAGGTATGCTTATATTTTTTTCAACTAATTTTTATGGAACACACAATTGGAGGCTTAGATTGCATAAATAGTTTATGTTGTGTTCTAGTTTGCAGTTTTGATAAAAATGTTATAAGCATATTTTACGCTTAGAGGACAAATATTTAAATAGATTGGTAGATTTATTTGCTTAAAAGAAAGTTTAGAATGAAATATTTCATTATGTAATCTGAGGCCAAACCTATTTGAGATACTTGGACAGAGAAACAGTAATATTTGGTGTGGTAAAGTTACAGGAACCTTTACTGCAGTCATATTGAGGTGCATAAAATATCAAGTAGCAAAAAAGTGTATAGTCTATAGATACTTTCGGTTGAGATTCAACCGGTTGCGATTGCTAACTTCATTTGATACCATTGACTGGCATTTAAAATGACTTCTACATTATAGATGAGAATATAATATACGTATTTAGATCATTAGGTTATTTCTTCCTTGTGTTCGTATTTCCCATTTCCATGCAATTAGATGTGTTTGATTCTCAACATCTATATCTATTTATAGAAGTAGAAGAAAAAATTTATAAGACAATAATTTTATACTTAGAAAAATATTATAAATATGTAACTATTTTATATATTTTTTTATGTAGCTTATATTTATTTATTAAGTTTAGATTAGACTTTTAATTCAACGAGTACTAAGCACGTGTGATGCACATCTTTGATAAAACAATGTACAATAAGGCGTAAAATTTTGCTGGAAGTAAAAGCGAATTCATTTAAACTTTGTGTATATTGTAACTTGTGTTCTTTCGATGAAATGTTATTTGATTTTTGCCAATGTTCAGTCTGCTTATGTAATTATCTCTGATTATTCTTTTTCTCTTCTCCTCCCCTATTAACTCAGTCATTCTCATTTTCTCCGTCATTATTGCTCACCGCTTATCTTTTCTGTTTAAAGTTATTTTTTAATTATTGAAATAACTTTTCCATTGTCTTGATAGATCTTTTAATGACAAGCCCATTAATGATGTTGCTTCTGGTCCGATTGGCAAAGATCTTTTTGAGAAAGAACAGGACAACCTTCTAAGTGATTTGAAAGACATACCCAAAAAGGCTTCTGCACTGTTTTTCTTAAGTTTACAGCGATACATATGCAGGCAAAGTAAAGATGTCTTAGCGGGTGTTTCAAAATTTTAATGTATTTTTATATGAAATGAGAGAGAGAATGAGTGAAGTTGGATGGTTGAGATTTGTTAGTACAGATTGTGATTGGTTTGACCATGTTCAAATTTGAAAAAG
The DNA here is from genome assembly GCA_963692815.1 of Nyctanthes arbor-tristis. Taxonomy (NCBI): domain Eukaryota; kingdom Viridiplantae; phylum Streptophyta; class Magnoliopsida; order Lamiales; family Oleaceae; genus Nyctanthes; species Nyctanthes arbor-tristis. The sequence goes on along the minus strand of CAVNYN010238581.1, from coordinate 2,893 downwards.
TAGGAGAAAGTAAGAGAATTAAAGAGTTTGCAAACACATGCTTTAATCCTCTATCTCTATTTCAGTATTTCTTATGTTAACTACTACATATATGGAGTAAAATTATAATTTTATCTATGTATTTTCTCTTTCTTTTAGTATACAACATATGTGCAATTGTAATTTGACACTCTTTCTGTAAACACATTTGGACATCCATATATACAAGTATATTAATCGAGAAGGGTGTCCTTTAGAGTTGTCCATAGTGTGTGTATATATATATTTGCTAATGTCTATTGTATATTTCTCGTATAAAAATTAATTGTAATTTGACACTCTTTCTGTTTTTACCCTTGTTATCATTTCACAATTATTACTCTAAATCCCCCTAAAACCCTGTCTTCTTCTCCTTCTTCTTCCGGCTTCCGCCATAGCTTTCCTCTATTTTATTCTTCTTCATCCGAGGAAGGGTTGATTCTGGGGCCGCACTGCCATGTCATTAAGCAGGATAACTAGTCAGGTTTCCAGGACCGTGTTGGCTCAGTCTCGCAACTTGCAACTCCTCAGTGCTCCCCACTGTCACGCGTACTTTCCTATTATCTCGAATGAATTTATATCCCCCTGCAGCCATCAGGAAAAGGTGCTTCCTTTTAGCTGATAAGTCAGTGGTTGTTTGGTTTATTTATGTCTGCTTGGAGATATAATTCTATTCTAATTTTCTTTCATTCATTTGTTCTGTATAATTTTTTTTCCCTCTTTTGGTATGTTTATGCTGCTTGATGGAAGTGATGTTATGTATTTTTCATCTGTTTTGTTAATTTGAAACAAGTTGTTTTACAGCATTGTTTTCCAATGAGGGTGGTTTGGTGAAAATGATCAATTCTACTGTTTCTGATCTCATGGGGGCTCTCAAACTAGAGTTTGTGCTGCTGCTGATTTTTATATCTTATGTAATTACTGCACTGAAATACAGTGCCAGTTCGAGCCTTTGAGTTTGCTTCTACTGTTTTATTTTTTATGGGTGTTGGGCGTGTTGGGGGAGGCATTTGCTCTCTGATATTCATATATTTATTTTGTACGCAGCTGGGTCTTCTTTCTAGTTGTGAATCCGTTCCTTATTCAACTACGTAATGCATCACAATAATCTGGATGCCTTTCCCCATCCTTCTCTTCCCTTTTCGAAAATTTTCCCCCATTTTTTGTGGCCGATTTACATAGGGTCGAAGCTTCTAATTTATGCTTGGGTGGAATCTGTATGGAATTAGGCACCTGCCATTAGCACATGTTCTGAATTTTGTTCTAGTTTCCTGCTGTAGTTTTGTACTTTGTCAAAATGAAATTATTGCTTATTTGAGAATGAATAACAATGGCTTATGTTTCTTCTTATTAGGTCGTCTCCCCTAAGGTGTTTCTGCTGGATCATTCACATCTAAAAAATCCATCCACATTTCAATGGTTTAGATTCTCATGGTCTGCATCACCACATTCCAGTGAGAAGGAAAATAATGAATCTCGGAAAGAACAGGAAAATACAAGAAAAGTAGATAGTGCTGCTGCTGATATTCCAGATCAAACCGAGGCACCTGTTCCAGATGAGAGAGACGAATCATGTCCTCAATCAAACACGTCTGCATTGGCCAAGACAAGGAAGAGGGGAACTAAACGAATTGCATTTTCTGATTCTGATTCTGATTCTGATTGAGAGGAAGTGAGTTACCTTTCAAGAGATGACCTGATTAAACTTCTGGCCGAGAAGGAAGAACTTCTGAAAACGAAGCAGATGGAGCATGAGCAAATGAAGGATACAGTTCTGAGGACGCTTGCTGGGATGGAGAATGTGAAGGACCGAACTAAACGTGAAGCTGACAACGCAAAAAAGTTCGCGATTCAGGTATATGGATTTCCATTTCAGCTGATAGTCATGCTGTCTGACTTTCCTAGTTTCCTTAGGTTCGTTCTGACATTTGTTTGGCTCTCACTCAAGGACTAATTTGAGCTTTGAATTATGCTGCAGAATTTTGTAAAGAGCCTAGTGGATGTGGCAGATAACTTGGGCAGGGCTTCTTCTGCTGCAAAAGAGAGCTTTTCAAAGATAGAGACTTCCAATGATGCTGCTGGAGCTGCTTCAAAACTTAAAACACTTGTTGAAGGTGTTGAAATGACTGAAACACAACTGATAGAGGTATTAAAATTTGGGTCATAGTCGTGTTGGCAAAATACAAATTATTACTATAGTGCATGATGATTGGCAGATTAGTTGCCTTTTCGGTGGGAGCAACAAAGAGGACATAAACTGTTTCTTAGTACTTCTGTTTATGAATAGATGCACCAAGAATACCACTAAGACCACGTAAAAACGCGCATAATGAGAATGTTGCTTAACTGAGAATTTATCATGAGAATATCTAATGAAAAGCTACCGACCATGTATTTGCACTGATAAATATGATTGGAGAATTAAAACAATTTCTACTATCCTTACCTTGATTCAGCAAGCATTGGTGTTGCAGGCACCACTCTTGTTATCAACTTGTTTATTTATCCTTCATCCTTTTCAGTCAAAAAGTTTGGAATAGATAAGTATGATCCTGTGAATGAAGAATTCGATCCAAGCAGGCATAATGCTGTTTTCCAAGTTCCAGATGCTTCAAAGCCGGCAGGCCGTGTTGCTGTTGTTTTGAAGGTATATACGTAGCCTTACACATATATATTATGAACATTTGGCTGTTTTTATGCCCCTGTTTAGAATGATCTTGATAACATCCAGATATGAGATGCCTGATTATTTAATAACCGAAGAATTATTCTCAGAAAAGAGACAGCCTGATATAACATTTATCTTTGTAAATCTTATGCTGCCTTTTTTTTTTTTTTTTGGTTGGGAGTTGTGTTTTGTTGTTTTTTTTTTTTT
>CAVNYN010238572.1:0-10485 GCA_963692815.1 Nyctanthes arbor-tristis | reverse complement strand
CTAAACTATGAATAACAATTGAAAAACCGAACCTACATATATAAAAGACCATTTCTAAAGTAAAGGTCCACCTTCAAACCACAAAAAAAAAAAAAAATTAATAATAATAGTAAAATAAATAAATAAATAAATAAAAAACAAAGTAAAGCTCATATAGCATGTGATGATGTAATAATACTATAATACACCAATTTTCTTCGATGTAATATTCTATCAAAATACCTTTAGTAGCATGCGAGTTGGTGAAGCCACTTCATTCATCTAGAGAGAGATGGTGACGAGTTTTAGTAGCCATTAAATATCATAATATATAGACCATAAATATACACATCACTAATATATTGACATTAAGATGCCAATAAAAGCCAAAGATAACGCATAGTGTGATAAGTCCATCGAACTAAAATCACGTTTACAACCCAAATAAATCTATTTATCTCAAAATCAAAGAACACAGCTTAAAAACTTCAAAATCATTGATGCAAAACTTATTATTCTTTCCTAAAAAGAATATCATCATGTTATCTGTACAAACAGTACTCATCAAAAGAAAAAGGAAAAAAAAAAGAAATAGAGAAATTCATAATATTCATTAGAACTCCCAGCCCCCTCCACTTCAGAAGCAAATGAAGCAAAATAATAAAGTTTTCAGAAAGATTTTTTTATACTAATTGATAAAGAAGTTCCAATTGAGTTCTGGGAAAATATTCTTCCACTGGAAAATATCTCAAGTTACATAGCCATTATATAAAGATTTGGCCGCTCTCTCCCAACCCACCCTAAAACATTTCTGATTTCTATTAGAATGAGAATTTCGTTGGAGTTATATAAAATTAAAAAAAAAAGCCAATACTTTTCAATATGTACAGTGTAGACCAATAAATTTTCTCAATTTCAACCAAAGAAGCATGTTATTGAAATTTACTCCCATTTGCTCTCAAATCCTCACTTTGTTAGACATTCCATTATGTTTTCACTTTAAGAAACAAATGAATTAGGAAGAAAAAATTTCAATAAGAAAATACAAAATATAGAGACATAAATCAAATCCATCTATGAGTGCAATGTCAGGTTGGTTGCATGGAGAAGTTACATATGATTCCATTTTACGAGGGATATTTGGTTCAAATTCTAGGCACCCGACGTGCAAAAGCTAGTCCCTCAATAGACAAATACACTAATTTCTTCAAATTCGTTGAACCACGCAACATATGTGCATGAAGATAGCTGTAAAAAGAAAAAGCGAACCCATTTTATAAATAACCCAAGAATTGAAGACATTACAAAATACTTAATGTTCTCTGTTGATAATGAATTGACAGGCCATGATCAAGATTTTCACTTATGGACAACCAGCATTATGATAAAAAAATTAATTCTCAATGGAAAATCAAGCCAACTCAAGAGGAAATACACATATTAATACAAAATCAAAGCATTTATGAGGCAGATTTACATTCGGAACCTATATTCCTATAGAAGTGATCTAAATCTAAAGCACAAAATTTTGTACGGATCATAAAAGAAAAAAACATGACATTGCTATAATAGAAACATATTTAGAGGCAAACTATAAAATTGGGGTAGACCCAGAAAATAAATATAACAGCAAATAATTTAACAATCAACAAATAGACCCAGAAATAATAGATCAGCAAGAGATAATAAGTAAAAATTAGTTATAAACTCATAGAGATATATGAAAAGGATAGATCAATAAATGCATCAAAATTCAAAATGTGTAATGGTCGTTCTCTAAAACACACAAAATCACCCAAAAAAACAAACAAAGAAAAGAAAAAGCAAAAAAAAACTTGAATGAGAATATAGCCGACACACCTACAAAAAGTAAGGGGATGTGCTGGAGAAGCCAATGGCAATAAATAGCATGCCCATTAGCACTTCGAAGAAGAGCAAAACTTGGATCTTAGATTGGAAAGAGAAAGCCCAAAAACAAAAGTGGCATGCTTAGATCATCTTTGTAGTTCCAGCAAATCCCCTTTCCAGGCGCAGCAGGTTTGGAATAATTGCAGAGAGATTCAGAAGAAAAGAAATGGCATACAGTGTCGTTTGTGGCGGTAGTATGAATTTATAGGACCTTGGCAAAGAAAAAAAAGAAAAGAAAAGAAAAGGAAAGTAAAAGTCCAAAACGACGGCAGATCAGACAATCAAAATGAACAGTAGGTACCCAACTCGCTCTTTTAATATATAGATTAGTGATAATAAATAATAAATAAATAGATTTGTTGTGTAAACTATTTTTTAGATTTCATCGCTTTATAATTGGCATTTTCATTATCTCCATTAACTTTTTTCCCCCTTTTCTATATTTATTCCTTATTTTTTTTATTATATTTATTTTTTATTGGAGATGAAGTCCTCTTTGTTCGAACTGAGCTCTAGGGAACGATTTAGGGCTCAAGGGAAACAGGAAAATCGGTATACCTCACAAAAAGCCACCAATTCTGTTGCTCTGTGAGACGGTGTCTCTCCCAGTGAACCAAGTACCCCATATACGTCTGTACACACCGCTTTCTCTCCCTCAGACCAATCGCGCTCTCATCGACCCCGATCTAGGGTTTGGTCGTCATCCTCATCCGGTAAGTTTTTTCATGTCTCAATCGCTTCCTTGTTACCTGGTAAGTTGTTTTTTTCTCTTAATCGCTTCATAGTTTTCGCTGGGTGCTGCTATGAGATCTCCGTAAGAGCCAAAATGCGAGAAGAAGCTCGTAAACAGGGAAACAAGAATGCTTAATGTTGTAGTAGCGTTTAGATGCCCATTCAGTGGCTTTCTTTATCTGTTAAAGGAATTGAATGTGCAAAAGAATGAGGGATTATTAACGGACATTTGTGGTGATGCTCAAAATAAAGTGGTTTGAGAAGTACGAGTGATTTCCTAAGACAAAATTCGAATGGCAAGGCAATGTTATGCGCATGTTAAGAAAAAAATTAAATTTGTTTTTTGTTTTTTTGCTGTTCAAAAAATTGGCACTTGGTTTCATCTCCGATAGGGTCTATCTTTCTATATTTCCCCCTTTCTCCATGTTGGATTGATTATTGGCCCTAGTAAGCTTCGTGTATCTTTGTTGTGGATGTTGGTTGAAATTTATGCTGTCATAAGTTGCATTGCCACAATTCCTATCTCAATCCCATTCCAGATTCTGGTGTTGATCATCAAACAAATATGTCTGTCAGCAGTTCTGATTTTTTTTTTTTTTTAATTTTATCGTTGTTTGTATTTCTGGTTTTGTAAGAAATACAATGTGTTTTAACTTATGTTAATATATTTTTTCTTTGTGAACATTTGAAAATCAGGGTTCGGAGGTCATCTTTTACTAAGTTTGGAGTCCTAAGCTATTAGTCGGTATCACTAATATACTTCAATGGGAAGAAAGAAGCCAAGTTCCCGGGACGATAATACCGCTACAATGGCTCAGGGTGGTGGCGGTGGAAAGTCAAAGAAGAAGTCATTTGTGATTGATGACAATGAATATCTTATGGGGACTGAATCATCGGAAGAACCTAATATGCCAGAAGAGGAAGTGGTTGGTAAAAAGGTTAAAAAGGGACATCCAAAGAGATTAGAACTCCAGGGTGATGATGGTGATGAGCTGGAGGAGGCAAAGGATGAAGAGAATGACGATGAGGCTCCAGCTTTAAAATTTTCAGGTAAAAAGAAAGGAAAGGCCAAAAAGGGTGGAAAGAATAATGCATTTAGTGCTTCAAGTTTTGGCTCACTCGGAGAAGGAGATGAGGAGGATGATGAAGGTTCTGGAATAACAAAGAGGATTGTAACTCCCAAGATTCAGGATGATGAAGATTTGGAACCCAAGGATAATGAACATGTTGATGATGAGGCTCCAGGTTTAGAATTTGCTGGTAAAGAGAAAGGAAAAGGCAAAAAGGGTGGAACTAATAATGCATTTGGTGCTTCAAATTTCGGCTTTCTTGCAGGAGATGATGAGGATGATATTGTAGAGTCAGGGATTACCAAAGATAGTGAAGAGGAAGAGGATAGTGTGGCGACATTTACGGGGAAAAAGAAGCCCTCAAAATCAAAAAAGGGTGTTCGGGGCAGTGGAAGCATGTCCGGCCAGTCGGTATTTAGCACAATTGTTGATGAAGATGACAAAGGCAGTGAAGTTGATGATAATGACAATGAACCACTAATCTCATTTTCTGGGAAGAAGAAGCCTGCAAAAAGTAGGAACAATGATCGGAATGTATTCTCCGCTGCTACTTTTGATGGGTTGGATGAAGGAGAGGATGAGAATCAAGATAAAAACCTGAGACTTACTCTTCCGATCTAGGATGTGGATGCTACGGCAATTACTTTTTCAGGTAGGAAGAAGAAGAAGTCGTCCAAGGGTTTGAAGAAGAGTGCTGAAACTTCATTTGGGGCGGCTTTGCTTGATGAAGAAATTGATGAGGATGCTTCTCTTTCAAAACCTGATGACAGATTGATAGAAGGTGATGTTGATGAGGGGGAATATGCCTCTGACATTAAATTTTCTGGTAAGAAGAAGTCATCTAAGAAGAAGAATAACAATACGCATAGTGCATTAGAAACTGAGACAGAAGACAAGTCATCAGAAGCCACAAAACCTGACCAGCACAATGTGAGCACTGGTACAAAAGAAGCTGAGGACTTAGAAAGTAAGAAACAGATAATTCAAGATGTAGCAGAAACTTCAAAGAATAAAAAAAAGAAAAAGAAGGGTGGAAGAACTGCTCAGGAAGAGGAAGACCTTGACAAGATTCTAGCAGAGCTTGGTGAAGCACCTTCAGCATCTAATGCTCCTACCACTCTGCCTGCACCTTCAGCTGGGCCTCCGATCCCATCTGAGAAAGTAGAAAACCAGCCTGAAGAGGAAGGTGGGGCTGGTGACAAGGAAGCTGAGGATGAAGGGCCTGTGGAGTCTGCAGCTGCTAAGAAGAAGAAAAAGAAGAAGGAAAAAGAAAAAGAGAAAAAGGCGGCTGCAGCTGCAGCAGCTGCCCCAGTAGTGGAAGAAAAGCAGGAGGAAATAAAGGGCAAACAATTGGATAAGAAAGTTCCGAAGCATGTAAGGGAGATGCAAGAGAGACTCGCCAAATTGAAGGAAGCAGAAGAGAGGAAGAAGCGGGAGGAAGAGGAGAGATTGAGGAAGGAAGAAGAGGAACGCCGTAGACAGGAAGAGCTGGAAAGGCTAGCTGAGGAGAAAAAACGCTTGAAAAAAGAAAGGGAAAAAGAGAAGCTTTTGAAGAAAAAACTAGAGGGTAAACTTCTAACTGGGAAGCAAAAAGAGGAAGCTCGTAGGAGAGAAGCAATGAGGAAACAGATACTTGGAAATGCAGGTTTGCAGTTGCCTGCTGGAGAGAATGCTGGTCTTCCCGCTAAGAGGCCACTGTATCAGAAGAAAAAGTCTAAGCCACAAGCACAGGCAAATGGAGCAACCCATGGAGAGGCTGTTGAATCTTTAGAAGCAAAAGAAATCCAGCAGGAGAATGTAGGTAAACCAAAACTTATAGATGACGAGAAGGTTGACGAAGAGGAATTTGAGAAGCTTGAGGATTTGGATTCAGTGAATGTAGAGGAGAAAGGTGAAGCTACTGCTGTTGTTGAGATTGAAGCTGACGAAGAAGACGATGATGAAGAATGGGATGCGAAGAGTTGGGAGGATGCCGATCTTAAGTTGCCAGGTAAAAATGCATTTGCTGATGAAGAGGTGGACTCAGAACCTGAACCGCTAAGTAAGAAAGAGGTAAAAAGTCCACGGTGTGCTTCTAATGATGCTGGGGTTTCTCCTACAGCGGTGAAACCAGTGGTTAACACACAAAAAGCTGCTGCATCTCTGCCATGTAAATCTCAGAATATGGAAAGTAAGAATGACAGTCCTGATGAGGGTACCGACAAGAATAAAAGTGTTGTTAAGGAAGCATCTTTATCAGATGCTCCGATCATGAATCAAACAGATCTTCGTTCTCCAATATGTTGCATAATGGGGCATGTTGATACTGGTAAAACAAAATTGCTCGACTGTATAAGAGGTACTAATGTCCAAGAAGGTGAGGCTGGTGGGATTACCCAGCAAATTGGTGCTACATATTTTCCTGCTGAGAATATTCGAGAGAGAACAAAGGAACTGAAAGCTGATGCAAAGCTGAATGTTCCAGGACTATTAGTGATTGATACTCCAGGACACGAGTCCTTTACTAATCTGCGTTCTCGAGGTTCAGGATTATGCGATATGGCAATTTTGGTTGTTGACATAATGCACGGTTTGGAACCACAGACCATTGAGTCACTGAATCTTCTGAAGATGAGAAATACAGAATTCATTGTCGCCTTGAATAAAGTAAGTCAAAACATTGCATTGCTTTGATTTATTTATTATTATTTTCTTATATTACTGATTTGTTTCCCTTCGTTACATTTTCATTTTTATTTTTATTTTTATTTTTTTTATAATGAAAGGTTGATAGACTATATGGCTGGAAAACTTGCCGAAATGCTCCAATTGTCAAGGCAATGAAGCAACAGACGAAAGATGTACAAATTGAATTCAATATGAGGCTTACTCAGGTTCTGTACATTACTTATTCGCGCGCACACACACACGCACCCATTTTCCATTTTGTCCCCCTCCCTCTTCTTTTTTCCTTGAAAAGAGGAACGTATTAATTTGAGCACATGCATCTCTTTAACCTTGTGTAGTTTTGCCGTTTGTTTAGACCCTATTATGTTGACTAATTTGAGTGATGCAGGTTGTAACCCAGTTCAAGGAGCAAGGGATAAACACTGAGTTGTCTATAAGAACAAAGATATGGGGGAGACATTCAGTATTGTTCCGACAAGTGCAATTAGGTCTAATTCGTGACAAATTTATTAGACACTTGTTCAGTAGAATTGCTCCTATGAGTTTTGAGTTTATCGTTTACTTGTTATCTAATGACTGTCCTCCGTACCAAAGCACCCTGACATTGTATTTTTTCTGGTGTACCCAGTGGTGAAGGAATACCTGACTTGTTACTACTGCTAGTTCAGTGGGCACAGAAAACTATGGTTGAGAAACTTACATATAGTAATGAAGTGCAGGTTTGTCTTCTCTTCATTTTCTCCCTAATGCTTGAGAGTGAATTGTGTTTTTTTGTGTGAATACTAACAGCGGCTCTGCTACTTGATGGCAGTGTACTGTTTTGGAGGTTAAGGTGGTTGAAGGTCATGGAACAACCATTGATGTGGTGTTAGTCAACGGCGTGCTTCATGAAGGAGATCAAATAGTTGTTTGTGGGATGCAGGCAAGTACCAGATGTTTAACATCTTTAAAATACACGTGATTCTGTTTTCTGAATATTACACTAAATTTTACTTCTCAGGGACCAATTGTTACCACAATTCGAGCATTATTAACTCCCCTTCCAATGAAGGAGCTTCGAGTCAAGGTAAGGATTGCTTTGGGTATTGTTACTAGGTTATTACTAGCAGACTCAAAAACCATTTGTCTTTTTTCTTCTCTCTAATTTGAGATATTGAAAAGATTAACCAGATCTGCAGTTAGATTAACATATAATTGATAATTATGCACTTTTTAGTGGCATCGTTTGATAGTTGACTTATACTGTGTTTGGAGTTCGCTTAAAAGCTATACTAAACTGGGGGTGGTTCTTTTACCTGTGTGACTGTTTATATATTGGGGCGATCATAGTAACAAGCACTCTTCGAATTTGGAAGATCATATTAAGGTCATTCCATAAGCAAGTATTATACATGCATATGATCTATTTTACATGAAAAAGTACAGAAATACAAATATGGTATATATACATAATAAATAATTTAAATCAAAGCATTCCCAACATGTGCTTTGTACTACACTTTTGAAAAATCACATGTTGACATGTCCGTGTCATGTGCGTTCAACACTGTGATTCATCCAGTACATCCTCCTGGTTGAGCTAATTTGGAATATATCACATGAAGGTCATTCCTTGAGCTAGTATTATATATGCATATGATTTATTCTACATGAAAAAGTACAAAAATAAAAATATGGTATCTACATAAATTAGTTAAATCAAAGCATTTTTAACATCTGCTTTGTGCTACCCTTTTGAAAAATCACATATCGACGTGTTCGAGTCATGTCATCTTGTGCGTTTGGCAGAGTGTGATACATTGGGTAAATTGAACTGTTGCTGGTTGAGCTAACTGTGGATACTGATAAGTGAATGCATATGCTTAAATATCGATCTGGTATCTATTTGCTAAAATCACGACCATTAAGAATATGCCATCTCTTCTGGAACACATGCTATGTGGTGGAAATTCATATACATGCACGCGCATGGACACAATCAAACATGTATACCCCTAAATATATGTGCTTGAAGGGGAAATGTATTTATGTGTATTTATTTTCTTAGATCGGAAGACTTAGATTATAATCTATTTTGATTATAATCTGCCACATGACATCATTTCATTGGTTTCACTTTTTTCAAAAAGTCAAAGTCAAGCCGCAGTGTTTTACTTTTTACAAAAACCAACCAATAAAATGATGCCACGTGGCAGATTATAATCTAGATTATAATCTAAAGAGTTGCCAAACACTTTGTAAATCATCATGGTATGCACTAGGACACAAATTATGTTGCTCTCTTAACTGGATGTATATCAATGTGTGTTAGAAGCTTTAATTTCCTATGATATATTGCCTTAAGAGATAGAGAAAAAGGGGGGGGGGTAACAAGAATTTTGCAGTCGTGTTGGAGCGTCATATAAATCTTTCTTGTTGCTACTTCAAGATATGCACTGTGAATGCCAACCCCAGATGCCGAAGGAGCTGGCATCCCCTATAATGGTCTTCATGATGCAGATGATTTAGCTGTATCATTTTTTCCACCCGTTTAGCAAATTGGATTTCATATAAACTGCCAAGGGCTCAGGGATGTGTTAGATGGATAATATACAGTGGTTATCCACCTGGCTGTCTAAGATATAATCTTATATATGCAAAATGCAATATATATTTCTTTGAGGAGATCAATTGCCTACCTCGGGATCTCAAGAACAAATCAGTTGAAAATCCTTTTGATGATTAGTGATCTTATAAATGTTTCTTTGTAATATTTTCTACATGATTTCACCTGTTAAATTTAAACATTAACTAAATTTGCTAATTATTACGAGTGTCTAGATATTTAGACTTAGATTTAACAAGTCCCATGTTATCCATCTGTCATGAAATGTGACAAAATTCTTACAAACTTGATCTTCTTTAACTTTTTTGTTTTTCTTTTTTCCTTTTAGCGTTGGATGTCCATGTTAATAGATTCTGTTTCTATAAAGTGATGATGCTCTATCTGTTGGCATGTTTCAGGGTAGTTATCTCCATCACAAAGAAATGAAGGCTGCCCAGGGTATCAAGATTTCCGCTCAGGTAATATTATAATTCCGAGTGTAATCAGCTTGGGTGTTTTCTCTTGTAAGCTTTTCATCCTCGTACTGTGATAGTTGTAGGAGTTGTACTCTAAAACGTGACCATGAATTGAAATCCTCTCGTTGCAAAATATGTTTGTTTGCAGGTTTAATACAAATTCAAAAAAGATGTGTCAAATTTTATATAGATGGAGTCACAATGGGACTGCTTACTGTGCAATTTGCTTGAATGATGGGCACACAAGATTGCATTAGAATGGACTAAGCGAACCATTAAGTCATAAAAAAATCTGTGCAAGTCAAGCTTGTAGGTAATTTCCTCTCTACAGGCCACCATAGGACATGATGACAGTCTCAAAAGAAGTGAATGCGGAAATCATGTATAGTCTGAATCAATTATTTCGTGGGCTTTAACTTATGCAATTATGTGCATTTAGAAGTGTTATTGATACTTTCCATGGGGATATCTTACTAACTTTTTCTATTTTAGCTTAATGCTTGATATCTCACATTTTGGAGCCTGGAACTTTTTGTGCAAGCAATTCGACCCGTTGAATTTTTCTAGTTACACTTGGTAATTCTCTCGTTGAAATTGATTTTGTTTCTGCTGTAATTTTTTAGGGCCTTGATCATGCTATTGCTGGGACTGCACTGTACGTTGTGGGACCTGATGATGATTTGGACGACATCAAAGAAGCAGCCATGGAAGATATAAGGTCAGTGATGAGCCGGATTGATAAAAGCGGTGAAGGAGTTTATGTCCAAGCATCTACCCTTGGATCTTTGGAAGCCTTGCTGGAGTTCTTGAAGACCCCGGAAGTAAGGATACCTGTTAGTGGTATTGGTATAGGCCCTGTCCACAAGAAGGATGTCATGAAGGCAAGTGTTATGCTCGAGAAGAAGAAAGAATTTGCAACAATTTTGGCGTTTGATGTTAGAGTCACGCCGGAGGCTCGGGAACTTGCAGAGGAGCTTGGTGTCAAAATATTCATTGCTGATATTATATATCATTTGTTCGATCAGTTTAAGGCATATATCGAAAATCTTAAGGAGGAAAAGAAACGGGA
>CAVNYN010238568.1:0-14819 GCA_963692815.1 Nyctanthes arbor-tristis | reverse complement strand
ACATAGTGGCAGAGGCACAGTGATGGAGCTCCTTGTTGAATCTTTGCTCCAAACTTCACCCCAATGATCCAATCTCATTTCCCAGCCAAACCCAAGTTGTAGAGCATTATTTCGAGGTCAGATAGTAGTTCAAAAAGCCGTCGGTCGCGCTTAATCTAAGTTACGTAACATGATAAGTTAGATTAGGCATTTCCTTGGCAAAACTCTCTAAACTCTGATCCAGATGAACTAAACAAACTTAAAACATTAATATGACTGTAGCTTGACTGAGGGAGTCAACTTATGGTTGATTCTGAATCCGTTCGGGCTATCACTGCACATTTACCGCGATGGTGGTATTATAGCGGCATAGGTACAGTGATGGCTTTCCGTATTGAATCTTTGCTCTAAATTTCACCCCTGTAAACCAATACCCTTTCCCAGCCAAACCCAAGTTATAGCGCTTTATTTCGAGGCCGGACAGTAGTTCAAAACGCCAGCGGTCGCGCTTAGTCTAACTTAGATAAATAGGAACATGGTCAGATCGAGTATGTCAAGTTACAGTCGATTTTGAATCGATTTGGTCCATCACTGTACCCGTACCGCGTCGGTGTTAACATAGGGGCTAGGTGCAGTAATGACGCTCCTTGTTGAATCTTTGCTCTAAGCTTCACCCCAACGATCCAATCCCATTTATTAGCCAAACTCAAGTTATGGCATATTATTTCGGGGCCAGACAGTATACAAAACTTCGTCGGTCGTGCTAAGTCTAACTTAGATAACGTCACAAGTTAGATTGGGCCTTTTTTAGCTAAACTTAAGCAACCTCTTATCCACATTAACTAAACACACTAAAAACATAAAAAAGAATGTGGCCGGATCGAGTGTGTTAAGTTGCGGTTAATTTCAAATGGATTTGGGCTATCACTGTACCCATACCGCGACAGTAGTAACATAGCAGCATAGGTGCAGTGATGGCGCTCCTGGTTGAATCTTTGCTCCAAATTTCACCCCCAAGAACCAATCCCCATTCCCAGTGAAACCCAAGTTAGAGAACATTATTTCAGGGCCAGATGTTATACAAAACATCGTCGGTCGTGTAAGCCAAAGTTACATAACGTTATAAGTTAGATTGGGTCTTTTTTAGCAAAACTCGACCAACCTCTTATCCATATTAACTAAACACACTAAAAACGTAAATAAAAACGTGGTTAGATTAAGTTGTCAAGTTGCTGTCTATTTTGAATCGATTTGGGCTATCACTGCACCCATGCCGTGAGGGTGGTAACATAGTGGCATAGGTGCAGTTGTGGCGCTCCTTATTGAATCTTTTCTCTAAACTTCACCCCGATAATCCAATCTCATTTCTCAGCCGAATCCAAGTTATAGAGCATTATTTCGGGGCCAGACATTAGTTCGAAACGCTGTCTGTTGCGCTTAGTCTAAGTTACATAACGTTACAGGTTAAATTGGGCCTGTCCTTTGAAAATTCGCTCAACTCTTATCCAAATGAACTAAACAAATGAATACATTAATAAGAATGCAACCTGATTGAGGTGGTCAAGCTACAGTCAATTACGAATCGATTCAGGCCATCACTACACCTGTGCCACGATAGTGGTATCATAGCGGCATGGTTGAAATAATGGCGTTCCGTGTTGAATCTCTACTTGAGATTTCACCCTAACGTACCAATTCTCTTTCCCAACCAAACCCAAGCTATAGCACAATATTTTAGGGCAGGACCGTATGTGAGACGCTCTCGGTCGTGCTAAGTCTAAGTTACATAACATTACCAGTTAGATTGGACCCTTTTTAGTAAAACTTGATCAACCTCCGATCTATATTGTCCAAACACATTGAAAACATACTTAGGAACGTGGTCTTATTGAGTGTGTCAGGTTTCGGTCGATTTTGAATCGATTCGGGCCATCACTGTACCTTTACCGCGATGGTAATATCATAGCGGCATGGTTGCAGTGATGGCTCTCTGTGTTGAATCTCTACTCCAAATTTCACCCCAATGCGCCAATTCCATTTCGCAGCAAAAATCAAGTTATAGCACAATATTTTGGGGTAGGACAATATATGAAACGCCCTCGGCCGTGCAAAGTCTAAGTTACATAACGTTTCAAGTTAGAATGGGCCATTTTTAGCAAAACTCGATCAACCTCCAATCTATATTGTCTAGAAATCATGAAAACATATCTAGGAACATGGTCTTATTAAATGTGTCAACTTGCGGGCGATTATGAATCGATTCGGGCTATCACGGCCTCATGTCGTGACAGTGGTGTTATAGCGGCATGAGTGTAGTGATGACATGCCGTATTGAATCTTTACTCCAAATTTCACCTTGAAGGCCCAATTTCCATTCCCAGCATAACCCAAGTTATAGCACACTATTTCGTGCTGTCATTTCACCCATGCCTCGATGGTGGTATCATAGTGGCATGGGTACAGTGATGGGCTTCAGGATGGATTTCGGTGTCCTTCTTTGACCACGATGTACCCAATCAGTATATCTGCCTTAGGAACTTATTTGAGCTCATTCAAGCATGAGAAATATATAAATTGCTCTTGGTAGTGACACTTACAACTTAGTACAACTTAGTAACTAGTTACATGTTATAACGTAAAGTGATGGCCTAATCTCATTAATTAGCTTTAGTTCGCACCTCTAACATTATTAAATACATTGAAAACATGCATTGAGATGCTGTACGGTTGAGAGTGTCGAGTTATATTCAACTGTAATGTGAGTCGGGCCATCACGACGCCCCCGCTACGACAATGTCGTTATCACGGCATTGGTGCAATGATGAGCTTTTGTATTGATTTCGGTGACGACCTTTGACCAGCACGTATCCAATGACTTTCCCTATTGTACCTATCTTATTTTGACACATTCGAGTACGGAGACTATATGAATTGCCTTAGGTAGTGCTATTTACAACTTAGTAAGTTATAGCGTAAAATGATGACAAAAACTCGTTCCTCTGTCCCTCCAAAAATTTTTATGTATTCTAACATTTCTATTGCAATTTTATTTCCAAAAATTTATAGTATAAAAAAATTTTTGGGGGTAGGAAGGAGGGCCCCCTCTCCCTTCCTAAAATATCATCATGCTAGATTGCAAAAGTGTTTATAGAAATTTTGACAGAGTTTTCCTTATTTTACATATTTATCCAACCTGCAACTGATTACATATCCTTATATATCAATATATACATAAGTAAGAATACTAAGTATTACAAAGTACTACTCTATTCAAGTCTCTATACATTCTTCAAATTAAAGTACATGATAAGCAAGAACTTTGACCATTATATCAAAACTTTATACTACATATCCATTGTATAATGCGTAAAGGATAGCAAAAAGCCCACTCCAAATTATATGTTATTTTGCAAGAGCTGTCCCTAGAATTGTATTGTACCTGCATATAAATACAATTTAGAAGATACTTAGAAGACTAATTTCAAAGATAACAGCTTCAAATTATAAAAGAAAAGCAAAATATCAACCAAGTCTTAAAACTGAATTTCTTGCAGTAAATAAAAAATGGAATTCTTTATTGTTTAGTATAGAAAATGAATATGTACTGCTTGAAATAACTCATTTTTTTGAAGCAACATAATAAGATACACATTGAAAATCTCATCAAGGTTCAAATATAAAAACAAATATATAAAAATTGAAAATCCAAAAACTTGAATCAATGTTCAGGTGTAATTCAACATTGTGAGATGTGTGCGATCATGAATCTATGTTATTCCCTTCAAAAAAAAAGTTACTCCCTCCAAAAATTAAAAAAAAAAAAGGGCAGCTAAGTTACATGACCCATGCGAAATATGAACCCTAAATATGAAAGGCAAGTGATTGATCCTTCGTGGTGTGAATAAATTTTAAGTTCTAATAATAGATTTAAAATATAAAATATTTCCTAAAATATACATTTTAAGTATTGTTTTAAATTATGTAATTTTACTATGGAGTTCTTTGTAGAAATCAATACTCAATAAACCACCAGTAATTATCTTTTTATTTGCTGTAGATTTATTGTCATGAACAATAAAGGACATTATATCTTTTGGAATAGTCATGTTTAGTTGGACTAAAGAAAAACCCATATTCAAGGAAAGGTATTTCTACAAAGTGGATATCTATTTAAAAAAAAAAAAAGAAAACAACAAAAAAGCGTATACATCTGTTAATAACTTCACATAAGCAAATAACACCAACAGATCTGTCACAATCCTCTATCTCTCTCGCATAGACATAACTAACCATTAATCTGCCTATTCATAAAAAGAGACATCTACACTTATAATTAACAAAAGATTCCAATCAAATAAAACACACAATCCACGCTCTTGTACATGTGGATAGATTCACTTGTCCTCAAGTGAATGACCACTAGAGTTTTCATAATTAGGTGACTATATTAAAAGCTGAGATAGCTCTCATTAGTCCATTCTAATGCATATTTGCCATGAATATCAAATCTTAAAGCAAAATAAGGCATTGAAATTCATTCAAGCAATGTATTAAACATCTTTGATGTATAATTTGTCACAAACAAAAGAGCAAAATTCAGGCCAAAAAACCTATACCCAATGCACATATAAACTCAAAGCACCACTAAACATCAATTTTCATTAAAAATTCAAGCATAATTACAGCTATGATTGTCCAGAAATCTACCAAAATCGAAAAAAAAAACCTTGAGGGACTTACCTTGAA
This sequence comes from Nyctanthes arbor-tristis, assembly GCA_963692815.1. Classification (NCBI taxonomy): domain Eukaryota; kingdom Viridiplantae; phylum Streptophyta; class Magnoliopsida; order Lamiales; family Oleaceae; genus Nyctanthes; species Nyctanthes arbor-tristis. Next base: position 10,094 of record CAVNYN010238568.1, on the reverse strand, counting down.
CTTGAGCTAATAATTTAAAGGTGCATTGCCAGGGAGTGGATTTGGATTTGGAAGAGAGCTGTTGGATATTTAAATGGAGGATTGGGCATGAGGAATTTCGTACCAAGGTAAGAGATTTCACAGGAACATCACAATGACTTCAAATGACGTTAGGGCCTTTGAAAGATGTTGGGGCAGATATTAGTCGTAATAGAGGATATGACAGTAAATTCATATTTTTCAAGGTTTTTGATTTATTTTTATTATCCTTATTTGGGTCAATGGTTATTTGTCTGAAGAGTTTCAGGGTTGTGGTCAAATAGCCAATTTCTCCTTTAATATATAAGGGCTAACTTGTACAAACTAATAACTCGAAACAGTAGAATAGTACTCTAACATCCCTCAGCAAACTCATGGTGCTATAGCCAAAAGCAATGAGAGTTTGTCACGTAGCAACCGAAAGTGATGAACCGAACGGGACCTAATAAAAAGATCAGTGCTATTAATTCTTCAGCTGTTAATTTTTCAATATCTTTTAACTTTTCTATAGCTGTAACAATTGAATCATATTTTTCTATACAAGTAATTGATATTTTTCCAATAGTTTTCTTTTTAGAAATTTCTTCTCCATAGGATCTTAGGTGGCTGATGACTTCGTCAATTCTAGAATAATATTATTTTACGGTATCATTATCTTTCATTTTTATATTTTCAAAATTTCTTCTTAGAGTTTGAAGTTTGCAAATACGTACCTTATCACTTCCCTTAAACTCCTCCTGTAATTTATCCTAAACTTTCTTAGTACTTTCACATCCCATAATTTTTGAAAAATATTCTTCTGTTAGGCTCAATTGTAGGCTATAGCTTCCTTTTGCTAATTTTCTTTAAATTCCTTCTTTTGTGCCGCAGTTAATGAGGAAATGTCATCTAGGATAATATATCCAGTACTGACAATATCCTATAAATTCTAGGCACAAACATAGATCTTCATTTGATCGATCAATGGTCATAATTATCTCCTTGGAATGTAAGGATTGGAATTAATGTGAGAAATACATCGGCCATAGTTTAGTCTTATGCCCAATAATTTTCAAACGAGGCTCTGATACCACTTGTTGGTTTTTTATTAGTAGTATATTATCCATGCATTGCACGAGACCATAAAAATTAAATTTTTCTAAAACACCTCATTTATCAATTCTAGACATTTGCATAGAGATTGCAAAGTATACATGAAAACCTAAACTCCGTAGGGGCCATTCACATTAAGAATGAGAGCAAACAGGGCGTCTAGTAATGCGCCGAATGCTTGGAGGGCGGGGACAGTTTTGCTTGCCCCACCCTAAAACCCTGTTTTATTAAAAATAATTTATTATTATTTAATTTGAAAACCACAAACAATTTGCATTGCCGTGACTCAAACCTATAACCTTTTATGAGTAATATCAAACATTTACCAACCTACTGGGGAAAAAAATTTGTAAAACGGGGTAGGTTATGGGGATTTTTCCGGTCCTATCTCTACCTCTACCTCGATTCCATCATCATCATCATGAGTTAATTTAAATTAAAGATTCAAGTCACACTCCCTATTTCTAAAAGTTAATTTAATGAATTTGTTGGAGCATATTTTTAGATATTTATTCTCTAAATTAGAGACTATACTGAAATTAAAGAGTCTCTTAGATATGCTCTAAATCTTTAGTAGTGCATAAGAAAAAAAGGTAATATGCCAAATATATTTTACAAGTACTTACATCATTCAACTTCTGATATGTATAAATCATTATATATTTTATAAATCACTTCGCTAATGCATGTAAATCATAATAGACGAAATTTGTTTTACAACTATGAATATCATTCAAATCATTATAAATATGAACCATAGTAAAAGTAATGTAACATATTATGATACAATTAGTCAAATTTTTGTTGTTTTGCCCATGCAGTATATATACACACAAAACAAATAAAGGTACATTTTTACGGAAAAATTCAAAAAATACTTTCATTAGTTTTCAATTAAAAAATTTTTAAAGTATCAAAATAAATAATTTTTATTTTTAAACTTAATTATAGTTTTTTCTAAAGATAAATAATTATAAACTTAAAAAATGAGGGAAAAAATAATAAAGCACATAAGCAGCCAGCCGTTTATTTAATTCAATGAAGTTATTTAATGTTCATGAATTCATAATTAACCTCTTTTTTAACACTAGAAATCTAAAATTTGATAAATAAGAATTTGTCAAATTTTTATTATTATCTTCACATAAAAAATAAATAAAGAAATAAAGACACTTTTTTCACTAAAAGGAAAAAAAGTGCAATGTCATTAGTTTCTAATTAAAATAAAAAATTTTCTAAATTAGCAAAATAAATCATTATAGAGTTTTTTAAGCACAAATAATTATAATTTTTAAGAAAATAAAAAAATATAGAGAGAAAAGTCTACAAAGCAACCAACTTTTAATGTTGCTTGATGAACTTTTTAACTTTAGGAATTCACTTTTTTTAAAAAAAAAACACAATTCTAAAAGGATAATAAAGAAATAATTAATATGCCAACTTATTTTACTAACTAAAAAATAATTAATAAAATACAACTGGGTTTACGATACATTTAATTAATACACCAATTTATTTTTTTCATGCATCGTTAAATGTTATTTTTAGAAGCTATTAATTACAATTAAGTTAAATAGAAATTGGTTGGGAACTAATTAATAAGGTGTATGTTCATTTAGTTTCTAAGAAATAAAATAAGAAAATAAAAAAATTTTATCCATGTTTTCATTAGTTTCCAATAAAAAATTTGTAAATACAAACAAGAATAACCATGAATTTTTCTAAAGCATAAATAATGCTCCCTCCATCCCATAAAAAAATAGTCTAATATCATTTTTCATATAATTTTAGATATTCCAATTAATATTCTTGGAAAAGTAAAAGTTATGAATATTTTTCCTAATATGCTCTTCATTTAATTGTTATTTAACTTTATTAGTTCTTATTTATTAATATCAATACACATTAAATAGCGAAAATATTTTCCTTAGTTTTCAAAGAATAAAATATAAAGATATAGAACATAATTTTCAAAAAATAATTCTAAATTCAAAAAAAAATTAACGAAAAATTTTGGTGGTAATACTTTTTTAAAAAAAAGTTTTTTAAAAAATTAAAAAAACTAAAAGAAATGAATAAAAAACTTTAAAAGAAAAAGCTGCAAGGTAGCTGCTTATGAGCAGCTGCCTTGCAGCCATTGCTCATTAGCTGAATTCCAAGGCACACAGGAATGTGTGTCTTAGAAATAAAAAATGGTTATAAGATAACAATTAATGCCTAGTTGGTCTAAATGCATTCCATGCAATTATTCACTGCTCAAGCAAAAGAAAACAGAGGAAAAAAACACAAAAATTCTAGATTTGACAAGTCAAATTTTCCCGCTAAAAACTTAATATAGACTTTCCCACTTTAAAAGATATATATATAATAATAATAATAATAATAATAATAATAATAATAATAATAATAATAATAATAATAATAAGAGAAGGGTGGTTCGTAGACTTTTCCTACTCATTTTATAGATCTATATAATGGCTGCACTATAAGATTTCTTGTGATTTCATTTAATTCTTTTTTGTATTTTTATTTTTATCTTTATGTTTTTTTTTAATTTGTTACCCTAAATTATTAAATGATATACAATTTTCCCTTTATTAATTCATATCTGATCCCAAATTCACAGTAGTTTCTTTAACTAAATATTTTGAATTAGGGATCCGTCATATATCAAATTGAACGTGAAATTAATTGGGAGTTCTATTTCCTGCTTGAACGAATATGTTTTTGTTTCAAGTCTCTATTGTGATTAGAAGGAGCATTGTATAATTGAGATGGATAGCAAGGGTGAAAGATCACCAATTTGGAAATTTTAACGCTGCGAACAATTAGTGATAGTTGTGACTATAGAAAAGAAAAAGCTATAACCATGCTTGTAATTTTTCAGTGAAAATATTAAATTTAAGTGTGTATATGTATCATAATTTTCTGTTATGGTACGTAAGTGTGCCATCTTTGTCGTTTGAAATTTTATTTGAGTTCAAACATATTTATAGATATTATTTATTTATTTTAGTATAATTTTTTAGTAAGTTAACGACTCAAGTAATGTTGAGATATATGCGTGGCTTAATTAAGTCTATTGTTATGAAGTATAACTCTTCTAAAAACTGAAAAATATTTTTCATATGAGTGACTTTATAATTATTACAGATAATCTGGGTTTCATATAACTATTATGGGAAACTTTATGGAAAAAAAAACTTATGGTAATATTTTAAAATGTATGAAGTTCTATGCTTACGAAGAACATTAAGTTGTGTATCTTAGATATTCAGATTATTGCTCATTTCTATTTTTCTACTTTGTTCACTTGTAATGTATGCTTGATGGACACTAAATGTATATTACGATTAGAATTTCTTATTACTTTGTTCTGTGCAATATACGTGCGAGAATTCTAGTGATAATAACTAAGAGAGAGTGTGGGATTTTGGAATATTGCCGTAATTGATTAATGTTTTTTAATTTTTTATTTCTTTCTAAGATTACTTTCTTATTTAGGCAAAATCATGTTGATATTTTAACTGAAACATATTCAACATAGGTCTTAAATTAAAGACCTTGTCAACTACTTTAATATGAGTTAATTTTTAACAGTCAATTACAAGTATATCACCCGATAAAATACATTAACGAGAACAATTAACAGTATTAATTTTATTTTTTTTATTTTTACGTATATCTTTCTTTTCAAACATATTAATTCAAGTAAGTTCTAACTTACAAGAATTTTATTTTACCTACACACATGTATGATATTATACATGATTGTACATGTGTCAAACATATAAATTCTTGCTTCTTAAGTAATATTTATATTTTTCTTATTTTTTAAAATTTTCCCTCCAACCCACTTTGGCTTCAATCAATAATTTGATTCGATCTATTTAGTTGAGTGTATATTACATTTAAAATTTCTTATTACTGTTGTTCTCTTCGTACAATACACGAGTGAAAATCCTAGTATAGATTGTCATAGTAATTAGAGAATGAGAATTGCGATAAATAGGGGAATAAAAAAATAAAGAGTTTTTAATATGAGATCGAGAGATAATTTTTCATTCAAAATTTTTACTCAATTTTTTTTCACTTGCAATTGGAAGCACCCCAACCAATTTATAAGTCATGAGTAACTAGAGACCAATCTCTAGTCTAATTAATATTCTCTTATTAAAGAATGAGTGAGTAACTATAAACATATAGAGACATTGATCCATTCATTCTCTAATAAGAAAATATCAATTAGATTAGAGACTTATCTCTAATCTAAATAAATAGCATTATTTATAATTTTGCATACAGTGCATTTCACCGACTACATATGAAGTGGGTCCCATTTTTTGACTCTGGAATTTTCCTGCACTGCTAACTTTGCCTAGGTTACATGTACTGCCTAAATGGCAGATTTCCATGATTATTCTAGAAATAATTGGAAAAATCTATCTTCGGACGGGCTTTCCTTTCTTTCCCTCCGATGAATTATTTTCATCAAAATGTTTACTGCTTCTGCAAAAATGTCTTCCAATCTCGCCTTCAAATCAATCCCACTATTCTGCAATTCATATTCCCTAAGGAATATGATTCGGTGCCGGAGTAGCTTAAATTCTGCCTTTATTTCATCGTCGGACGACCTATCGAGAAAATCTCGGCCGGAGATCCCCACAGCTCCACCAGGACACAAGCCTTCGGCACCATCAGAACTTCCCCGGAGTCCCAAGGTTCCCGACTTGGAGCCGATTCCACCTCAAAAGGCGGCTGACCCACCACCAATTGTGCCGGCCCCTGGTCCCGAGTTTCCCGGCTCGACCAATCCGACACCACCGAAGCCGGAAGCGCCACGTTCGCCAGGTCCTTCATCGCTGGGGGAAACTGATGTGGTTCCGCCGCATTGGCCAGATGTTATCTCGCCTAAGCCGCCAGAGCCGGGGCCGCAGCAGCCGACACAGCCGGATGTTCCACCGCCGATTATAGGGTCAGATGGGCTCCTTTTTTGGTAGTTTTTCTAGTGGGTTTCTACTTTCATGTATGTTTTTAGTGGAATCCTTCGAAAAAATTTATAGATAAAAATGAAATAGAGTGTGTGTTAGTTTTTTTCTTTAATTAGTAAAGATAAATATATAAACTGATCAAAATCGTAGAAAACAATTACTCTGTGTGTATTCAGGTGTACATGTCTATTGATAAGAGAAACAAATGGCTATAGGCCCAATACTAAAGACTTGTAATGGATTAAAATATTAGAATACAATGTGAGCATCATTTTGTATACATGTGTTTTAATTCTGTGTGTGATGTCTTCGGTGTCGGGTTGAATTCTTTTAAAAATCAGTTTGTTTCTTATTGTCCAGATGTGATAGACAGTTTAGGCGAGTGTAATCTTTTTGGTTTTTCTGTGCAAATAGATCCCTCGGGCCTCCTTTTTAATCCATTTCAATGCACTGGTTATGGTGAATATTGATCTAGAAATATCAAGCCATACTTTGATTGGTCTCCATATCTATAAAGCGGCTGGACATTGAAAGAAAAGACGGTTCACCGATTTTGACTATGTTGGAAAATGCACATTCTTTGCTAATATTCACGTGTCCAAATTTATCCTTAGTGAACAATCTAGACTTAGCACCCAACCAAAGAATAAAGCATGTTTTGGAGTGTTACATGCACTCCAAACGTCCTTAGCCGATTATTTCTGTTCCTCTCGGTCGGAAGTATTCATATGCTGCAGAAATCTTGATTATGCCATCAAGTTCGCAAAGAAGAAAGAAAACGAACAAATATGAAGAACTAGAAAGGAACTGTTATGTGTTTGCCAAAAAGAAAAAAAAAAAAAAGGAAAAGAAAGGAATAGTTTTGGGATTCCAAATTCACTTGTTGACTACTAACTTAATATGGATAATTTGTATAATTTTAGAGTAAGTGGGTGTTTGATTTTATTTTTTAAAATACATTATAATTTCACTTATTATTTATTTGACTACTGATTTGATAACTGTTTATTTATAACAATAAATTTCAAACTTCTATTAAATTTATATAATTTGTTTCAACTCATTATAATTTCTTATTATAATTTAAAGTGAATAATGAGAATTCAGTGACCAACGAATTGATAACTGCTCGTTTATAAATACAAATTTCAAATTTTCATTAAATTTATACTATTTATTTCACTTCATTATAATTTCTAATTATAATTCAAAGTGAATAATAACAATCATATAGCCAGTTGTTTGAATTTAGGGTCAATGGATTTTAACTTATTTAAGAAATTCTACCCGAAGGTTACTAATAATCTTCCACCAAGTATTCTATTCTTATTTATTATCCATTTGCCTAATGGACGTAGACTGTGTTGGAAAAAATAAAGATAAAAAAGGAATTAAACTTGCTCTCAATTTAGTTGAGAATTGATGAATTTCATTCATTTTGATGTCTTTAATTATGGATTTCATCGTTGGGAATTGAGTTCAGATTGGTGGTTATGACTGCCACATAATAGCACCTTACGTTTGCGTTAGTTACGCATCAGTTTCCAAGCCGAAACCACCCGCGGCGACTCATGTAGTAGTTAGTCAACAATAATCTTCAATTAATTAGGCAACTTCATGGGGTTTGCATCAACTACTCATGGTATGCATAGAACTTTATGTGGGAATATGGAGTTTGAACAAAATAAGTAGAATAAATTAATTCAAAAACAATATCAATATGCAGAATTACTAGTATGCTTTTGGTTATTGTATTTTTAGTTCTAAACAGCATTGTTAGTCATATATAAAATGCAAACTATTACAGAAAAATATATGGACTCTATATGGTATATGTTAAATTTGTGTTTTGCAGGTATGATCTCACTAAAAAAGGGGTTTGAAATTGTCTAAATTCTTTCAAGTACCTAGTTGACAATTGGTAATGGTATAATACATTCCTATTACTTCTCTCTGGTGTCTAGATTAAAAGGTATTTCTTTTCTTAACTTTTAGAATTCATTTATCATCCACCGATTTAACTTAATAAGAGGTCCTTCAAACATAAAATAAATAATTAAAATATAAAATAAACAAGTTATAATTAGAGACAATATATAATCCACCACATATAATTAGCAATGCTTCTTTCTATATAGGGGGTCATAATGCTTCTTTGTAAGCGTACTTTTGGAAGATTTTCCACCAAAATTATTCAGTTGTTGTTAATGGACAAGCCGGACAAGTCAAACACTCATTTTTGAAGCTCCTTTTACACCCTCACAACGTCACAATGACAATTAATTTGTCTATGGGTACGCGACCAACAACACTTCAAAATAACTCAATTTTCATTTCCTACATATCTGATTGTACTCTTCTAAAAACAATTTTTTAAAGAATAACTCATTCGCTAGTGAATAAATAGAGTTTTGTTAGTTATGTGGTCACTTTGTATATATCTATATCAAGTGTTTAGTTACTCATCCATATATTAATTAAATAAAAGGATCCGCGGTACCTTTATATTATTGTTTTCCAGCCAAAAAGTTTGTTAATAGGGTTTTTCTAGATATTTTATTTCATATTACGATAATCTGTGTGGTATTCTGGAATTTTTCATTTTTTTAAAATTTTTTTATTCACTTTTGCGTTATCCTTCACCATTTTGAAGTGAAATTAAATTTAATAACTAATAGATAGTTATCATCATTTAATTATTTAAATTATAGATAAATTTAATTATCCAATTGTCTAACACATTTTAAATTTATTGTTTATAATTAATAGAAATTAAACATATATACGGTTAGTTTAATTTAATTAAAAATTTTCTTAAGTTTTTCCAGTATAAATGAATATTAATAATTATGACTATTTTATATATGACTATTTTTATGTAGTATTAATTTATTTATATAATCTTCATCCTATCTGACTTTATTAGTTTCAAATAAAAATATTTTCAAAGTATGCAACACTGTTCAATTAGTAGTTATTTCATACATTGTCATTTATCTAAATTAAGGCAAAAAATAAAATAATATTTATTTGTGTTAACGATAACAATCGGGTTAAAATTTATTGTAAATTATAGTTACATTACGATTTTTAATGTCAAGTAAAAATTATATTATTTTTTAGTTGATGTTAAAAATTAATTATTTCTAATTGAATAACATAACCTTATAAGATTTCACCATACAAAAAAAAAAAAATTTATAAAATTTCATGTTGTTTATTTTTTAAAATGATTTGATATATATTCTTCCTAGGTAATGCACAGATGAGAATCCAATATCTTTTAATGATGATCTTCTTCTTGGCCTAGAGTTTAAATCTACCCCGGTAGTTTTTTTCCCCTTTACTCTTTGATACTGTTGACGTTAAATTTCGGTCTGAACTCAACAAACAAAATTTGTTTACGTGGAAAATTTGTATTTGGATTAACTTTAATTTGAGGAATTGTGGATTTATGAGAGAAAGTCAAGAAGAAAGTAAATGTAAGAGAGATAAAGGCTTGCTGAAGTGGGAGCCAAACTTAATGCCTAAGGCATTTCCCCATCTATTTATAGTATTCATTTTGTGTGAATTAATGATTACAAGCAGTCAAGGTTTAGTTAATGAGAAGCGTACACAGGTACAATCAATTGGAGATGGGTTCTGGCTTTTTGATTAACTGCTATTTAAATATTGCATGGAGAAGAAAAGTATTGCCTTTACAATAAATGCAATAGTTCCATTAGCTTTAAGTGATAAGACTTGCAAGTAGCCATGCAAGTTGGCTTCTAACTGGCGTTATCCAAGGTTGGCAAGAAACAACCTTGCGAGCTAGATGATAGGAGTCTGAGATTGATTGTTGACAATCAGGTCATTAGGTCGTTGAGCATGGCAGGTCATGTGGACCCTACTATAAAATTCTGCCGACTTGTTGACCTGACGACCACAGATACTAGGCAGTTTTTTAGTAATATGGTAAAGTAGAAATATAGAAAGAAAGAAAGAAAAATTTTT
>CAVNYN010238562.1:0-11171 GCA_963692815.1 Nyctanthes arbor-tristis | reverse complement strand
GCACGAACTCATAGTCATCCTATAGATATAGAAAGCACAACAGGAAACACTTTAATTCCTATTATAAGTAAAGAAATCATAAGACGGAAATTACATCATTTGAATCCTAAACTATAAAGAAAAATAAAAATATATATTTAGGATCAGTTCAAATAATAGCAAAATCTTATTTTAAAGAATGAATAGATACACCTATAGAATTGTATATAATGGATGATGATAGAATTACAAGCTCGGTACAAGATGCTTTCATATGAATAGTAACAGGAAATTTAATATATCAAAAGGTAAAATTTACAATAAATCAAATTTTAGTATAAGCATGAAAGAACAAAAAAAAAATAAGGTGTTAGCACTTTATTATAAACTAAGAGGAATAGACATGGACCCTAGAAGAAAAATCATGAATCTAACAATAAGAACAATATATGCTTTTACAAGTGAACATGAAATAAGACTAAAAAATATTAAAGAAACTCATATGATAGAACCAATATTTAAAAATCTATTAAAGTTCAAAACAGCAAGAGGAAATCCAAGAATGACTATACCAGAATGACACGCCCCACTCCTAGTATCTCTAACTTACTTGAAATGAGATGTGCGTAGACGATAAATTCCAACTAAAAGTAAGAATCTACTGTCAAGGCTTGGCCACAATGTGTTGCCCAAACTCTAATTGCTACCTATTAAAAAATCATTTAGAAAACGCTATAAGCTAATAAGCCCAGTGAGTGGAGTTTTATAAATAACTATGCTTTTCGAAGAATCAAAATATACCTTTTGCAAAATGTTGACATAAGATGTATAAATTACTTTTGGAGTTTCATAATTTTAAATATAAATCAAATATCGTCATCAACTTGAATTCTTCTCACATCAATACACTTATTCATCTTACATCTAAAACATTTATAGAATTATTAATATGCTGGAAAACATCATGAAAATCATCTCATTTTGACAATCATTATAAAATCCACCTCAAAGAGTATCCATAATCTTATGTCATCATGTAATCGTATTCATTTTTTGTCAAACGCACGTAGACACTAGCTTGGACCGTATGTACCTTATAACCCCTTCGCCCTAGGCGGCACAAATACCAGCTTGAGTCATAGCTAGCACATAGGCCTCTTTGCCTGGACGGCATATCATTTGGTCAGCTTGAGCCAAAGGCCCCTTCGTCTGTAGGTAGTATATCATTACAATAGATATATATTTGAGGGTTTTCATGCATCATAGATCATATTTCAAATCAAATATTACTTTAAAAATCATGAAACATCATTTCATGTAAACATTCATATCAACTTTTCTAAGGAAATATCAAGTTTTTTGAAATCCTATAGAAATACATGATCATTGTAGCACATTACAAACTTACGTGAAATTAAAGCGTAATTTATTTTCATTTAGAAAGAAAAGAGGGAAAGCGAGCGTGCTATTCTGAGAGTTTGAGCCACTACTAGCGAAATGAATTTATTATAGGATATTTATTACTATGATTTGTAGGCTTAACATTGTTTAGTTACTAGTGAACCTTGGGAATCCTGTGCAAGTTATACTTGGTTTAGTATAATTTTTCATATATGATGCATTGTTACTTGTGATGATGTGAATTATTACATTGTGAAGTATATATGAGTTGATGTTGGGTATTAATACAGGTTGGTTTTGTTACCAAATTAAAATGTCAAAATTTTTCTAGGAATTATTAGCATGTTCAGGAGACTTGACGGTAAATTCTAGCTTGTAGTTGGAATTTATCGAAGCTCGAATTTACCATCGGCGCACGTCACACTGCAAGTATGTTAGAGGTACTTGGGGCGAGGCGTGTCATAGAAGATATAAGTATAGATTTAATCATGCAAGACAATTAGCTAACTTACAGGATTCAAATATACAATTTGGAAGAAGATCAATTATTATGAGAAGAAATAGTTTTAGCGAAAAGAGACCTAATATAAAAAGAAAATGTTTAGAAAAACTAGTCAAAACAAAAATAGCAAAAATAGATTTTTCCAACAGTAATGACACAAAACAATTTGAAATAATAATAGAAATAAATACTAACGTTGTGTTTAATTGCCATAATTTTCAATGGAAAATGTTAGTTTTCCACCTAAATTTCTACTATTGTGCTATTTGATTGGTTTTTTTCTGTGGAAAATATTTGGTCACGTGACCATATTTTCCAAGTAAATAAAGAAAATGTTTTCCTTGGGGGAGGGGGGCCTTGGTAATTTGTTTTCCAAGGAATTGTAATTCCATATTTCTAAAAATATTGGATCATTTTTTTTGCTTATAAAATATAAAAAAATTGGAAAATACGCACGTGGATTGAGAATTTCTCATTTTCTTTTTCTTTTTTCTTTTTTGAGATTTTATGTAACATGACATTTCTTACTAGTGTTAGCAAATATAAGATCTTACAATAATTTCAATTTTTCTAATTATGGATTGTTATTAAAGTTTATAACTTTGTTTTATCTTTATATTCATATACAAATCACTCAATGAATTTCTTGCAATTTTTTTTAGTATAAGCTTCTGCTTATTAAGTGTATTACTGGGATATTTACTGTCCTCAAAATTATTCATTGAATCATGAGTGGTAAACCGTCTGACGAGACTATAATTGTTAGAAAGCCTTATTCTATGTACTCTATCTTCATAACCATTCTCAACGTTCTCACCATATCACCATTTTCTATAAAAAAAACATGATGCAGGCTAAAAGCTTAACATTAGTTATCTTTTTTTAATTAGTCATGTTTTGATTTCATCTCAAATATAAACATATATTCAGCTCAAAATTAGATCTTGCATAGTTTTGACAAATTAAAAAAGTTGACAAATAAAAAAATACATGGAAAAAAATACAATATATATATATATATATACACATAACTTGATAATTTCTATAAAAAAATAACTATCAAATAATAAAATTTGGTAAAAAAAGTTGTTTCCATGGAAAATAACATCTATCAAATACCAAAAGATGGAAAACTAAAACTATTTCTAAGTAGAAAATCAAGTCAATTAAACACCTGTAATTGACATTTCCCATGAAAATTAATTCTAAGAAATTCAATTACCTAAAATTCATTTTCTTTCCATGCATTTTTCATGTTTCTAATCAAACAACATCTAATAGAATATGAATAGAATAAAAGGTACTAATAGACATAGGAGCAAGTCTATCCTATGTAAAAGACAGAATAATAGGTAATCTAGAATTATAACTCATAACCCAATTCAAACACAAGATTACTTTAGAGATATACATACAATGGAAACTTATGTAGAATCACATATAAGAATAAACAACAGTAAGTGAAATAATAATAAATATGTATGTCCATATGTATGTGGAACATACAGGAAAAGTAAATACATAAATGCTCTTCCGATCTCTGACTTTTTAGAACAGATAAAATTATATCATATACAAAATGACAAGATAATATTAACAATAAAAAATGAAAATCTAGTGATACCTAGACTGTTATGAATAAGATACAAGAAGGAAGAGAATACATATACATGTTATTAAAAATAAACTATAAAGGATATCTTAGTAAAAATTACCATGCCATATTTGATACAGGAGCATCATCTAGTATATTTAAAGAAAATGTCTTACCTCCAGATATATAGACAGAAAGGAAAAGTAATGAAGAAAGAATTATATTAACAGGTTTTGATGGCAGTACAAACTTAATAACTAAAGTAGCAAGAAATGTAAAAATGTAGATAGGAAAATATGAGTTACAAATACCCTATGTATATCAATTTAATGACATGCTAAGAGACATACTATTGGGAAACAATTTCATCAAATAATATTACCCTATTACCATAGACTAGTTGCATACCCCATGCATTGTACGGAATAGAATAATTAGCAAAAAAATGCTTAGTAATTTGAAAAACTAAATAATTATAGTTTTATTGCGTATTACTCTCTCATATACATATGTTACTAATATATATAAATAAAATGAATTTGAAATGAACAATATTTTTACTTAGCATAAAATTAATTAAATTGTCATTTTTAAAACAATACTCTTAAGTAATAAAAATGAGAATGAGAAATTTTTTCCAAAATTAATTTCATATTGAGTATGAAAATTAAGAAACTATGAAAAAGAGAGGATAAAAAATTTATACAACTCTAGAATTACCCTACACCCACATCCTTAGTCAATATGGTGTGGATGATATTCAGTTATTAGAATGAATTATTTTCACATTTATTCTGTCATATATTCTTGGAAAAAGTATTTTCGCATTTTCTCACCACTATTCACTAAATATACTTTAAAAATCTAAAGTAAACAGTTTCTTATTACAAAAGAGCCAAGGAAGCAAAAATACAATAAATGATAAATTCTATATGGTTTACTATTTACTCCTAAAATTAATTTTTAACCACTTTTCGTTTAAAAGATATTAAAAAAAATTTTTATTTTTGTTCTAAATCATTATCATCAAATATTATTACTATTATATTTGCAAATTAATTTTTACCAATATATCAGTTATCAAAAAAAATAATAAATTAGTTAATATGCTAAACACACAGCCCTAAGTTTTATGACGTTTGTTTTACCGTATTAAATTAAAGTAAAAATTTTGAAACTGATTTAATTTTGCTTTATTATTATATCATCAATCTCACGAGTAGGCACTTAATCGAAATAAGAAGAAATCCCAATAACCCAATACTTGAAATTTGTCTATTAACTGTAGAATTTTGAAGTAATACTAAATCTTTGAAGACATCCTAAAAACTCACAGAATATATGTGACAAACATTAATGAATAACAAAAACATATTATATATAGAATAAAAAAATATATAATTTTTTATATATTATTACAAAATAAAATGATAGTGGTTTGCAAAATATAAAATAAAATAAAATGATAGCAAAATGTAACAAATGGATAAGTATTATTATTATAAAATATAAAAAAATAAAAAATTATATAAAAGTAGGATAGTGGTTTTAGCGGAAAAACTTGCATATAACCACTATCATACTTTAATATATATAACAAGATGAGAAAACAATACTTTTAACCACTCCATATCACCATTTAGTTATAGCAATAGGAATCTATGAGCCATATAGTAGAGAAAAAATACCTCATGTAGCAGCATAGCGTGGTGAGGATAGAACTAAAATAACACAATTTATGCTAAATAAAAAAAAAAAGATAAACTTAGTGGAAGAACATTTTGATCAAATAGCAATAAAATATATAATAGAACAATTGCTAAAATTATCTGGTGATAAACCATTAGAAAAATGGTATATAAATAAACATGTGGTCAAAATTCTTTAAGAAAATGAAACTAAAATAATTAGTGTAAAACCAATTAAACACACTCCAAAGGGTTTGCGAGAATTTGAGATGCATATTAAGGAAATGTTAGAAAAGAAATTTATAAAGGAATCTAATAATAAACATAGTAGTCCGGCCTTCATAGTAATGAAACATTCAAAACAAAAATGAAGAAAATCTAGGATGGTAATAAATCATAAAAGATTAAATAAGTATACTAAAGAATTGAAATATCTAATTCAGGACCAATCAATTTTATTTAATCAAATTAAAGGAAAAAGATATTCCTCCAAATTTGATTTAAAACCTGGATTCTATCGCATAAAGTTAACAAAAGAATCTAAACAATTAACAGCTTTTACAGTACCCCAAGGATTTTATGAATAGAATATCTTACCATTTGACTTCAAAAATAGTCCAGGAGAATTTCAAAGATATATGGATAAGATGTTTAAATATTACTATCACTTTATAGTAGTATATATTGATGATGTACGTCCATTTTTACAAGCAAACCAAGAACACATAAAACATCTTAATATATTTATAGATATAGTGAAAAATAATTGTATTATACTATCAGCACCAAAGATGGAAATAGCTAAAGAAAAGGTAGAGTTTTCAGGCTCTATTATTAGTGAAGAAAGAATTAAACTACAAAAGCATATAGGAATAAAATGTAAGAATTTGATAATCATATTAAGGATAAGTTACAATTGCAAAGCTTCTTAGGATTAGTTAATCAAACTAGGAAGTATGTACCCAACTTAGCTAAACACTTAACCTCTTTACAAAATAAGCTTAAAGGAAAAACAAGATGAATATGGTATAAAGATGACGAAGAAGAGGTCCAAAAAATAAAAGATATTTCAAAGAATTACCATCTAGTGAATGTGAATGAATAATAAAAACCGATGCATAGAGCAATATAAAAATAAATATCTAGAGGAAACTGAAGAAAAAATTATATAGCATACAAGTGGTACATTCACACCACCACAAGCTAATTATCATATTAATGAGAAAGAATTGTTAGCTGTTAAAATGGCAATTAGAAAGCTCGAATTATTCGTAGTAACAACTAAATTCAAAATTAGAACCGATAATACACAAGTAAAATATTGGCTTACAAAAAAAATAAACCCTACTATAGAAAATAAAAGATTAATAAAATTACAAGTAGAATTGAGTAATTATGATTTTGAAATTATTCATATAAAATGTACTGATAATGTTATTGTAGATTATCTATCTTGTAATAGAGGAAATATATAGCAAGTTCGAAGAAATGAACATAGCTGTTGGAAGAATTAATGTCAGCCATACGAATCTATATAACATTCTAACATCGTATATGACACAAACAAACCAGTTGAGTGCAGAACTCGAATATTACAGATGAAAAGTGGCATCCCTTGAAAGTATATACAAGGAAGAAGCACAATCTAAAGTCTCTAACTATTGATAAATCTTCCAATGAAGAAACACTTACTGGAAATAATATGGTACCAACTAAGGAAACTTTTTTAAAAGTAACCAAGAAACCAGCAAAAGTATCACACCCCCGTTGTTTTATCATATTTTAATAAGTTGTTTACTTTTATTTGCAGAAACTTCTATTAATAATTCATATTAACAATGAGGGGGCAGGACATGCAAGCTAACAACTTGGTTTGATTAAAAGAACATTGAAATATAATTCTTCAATTCTTATTCATGTGTTAAATTTCGATCTAGCCTTAGGATTTAAAACTTCCCATTTCCTTTGAATTTGAAAAACTCTCGAAAGCTTTTCTTAATTAATTAAGGGATGTAGTTGGTGTAAAGAGCCGTTTTTGAATGTAATATAAAGAACACACAAGTTACGTTAATAAGTAAATTTTATTGCCAAATTTGCCGAGTCATATAATTGGAAAGCCTTCACATGGGAAAATAAGCGTCCAATTACTACAAAAGTCATTCTTTTAACCTTACTTTTACATACCAAGTTTCATATATGCAAGAGTACACCTATAATTATGCTTATTCTTATAATTAGTACCATATTATTAGGCTACTACACTAAGTGAAAAACATTGGTTTGTCCCTCATAATCTTATCATAATACAAGTGGGTAAGTGCGTAGGCTCAAAATATATTAAACTCATAAGTCCGATCTCTAAATACATTAGGAACAATAGTACATCCTCATGGTAAGCCCACATGTCGGTCTCCATCACATGCAATATTCTACTTAGATCCGGGGACATCCTCTACTCTTCGGCTTAGTGTTCATAAGCCTTTCGATTGATCATCTACCAAAAAAATGGTAAAACACGTGATGAGTACGATGTACCTAGCGAGTAACCCAACATTTTAATTTGCCACATGGTTGCAATAAATCATTTTCAATCACAAGTTCAAGGAATATAGAATGCATAAACCTTTAAATGCACAAAAGGGCCCAATTACTAGAATACTTACTACCCGTAGTGTGCAATCAATGCCAATTTGATCATGGCCATACAATACTAAGTGGATCCATACTCAATTCCATTTGACCCTTACCGGAACTCCAAGCCAAAAGCATTACAAATACAAAACAAATACCATACTAATCGTCCATATCTCGGAATCATTAGATAGGTCATCGTATGGAAACAAAGCAAAGCTAATATAAGACGGGTAGAGTAATACTAATGATTCAAATGCAATAAAATACTTTGTTTCTTTTCAAAGTAATGCATCAAAATACATGCTTTTCTTTAAAATACATACATGCCAAAGGAAACCAAAACATTAGTTACTTATCTTTTGTTTTGTTTGCTTCAATGTTTCTTGGATAATTTTAAGTGAAAATATGCCTCCAAAATCTTGATGTTTCTTGAGTAAGGTGGTCTTTCAAGTAGGGGTTCTATATATATATATATATTTGAAGAGTGCTTTGTTTTAAGGGTAAAAAAAGTGTTTTGGGAGCTTCATGGTGTTCTATGGCTAGAATCATTTATAGATGAATTTCTTAGGTATTTTGGAGAAAACATTGAGTTCCACCTATGAAAAATTGTCCAATTGTCCTAGATAATTTTGTAGGTAGCCAATGGAAAAGAGTCCAATTGGAAACTTAGGAGATTTTCTTGCCACAAGGTGCCAAGTGTTCTTTAATTTTATTCATGTGGTTATTTTCCAAGTGGCCAAGTGTTCTCTAAATTTTTTTTTTCCATTCATTTTCCAAGTGGCCAAGTGTTCTTTAATTTTATTCACGTGGTTATTTTCCAAGTGGCCAAGTGTCCTCTAGATTTTTTTTCCATTTATTGCTTAATGAGTCCCTCTACTTAATGTGCTTTCATAATTAGGTCCTTGTCTTTTTGACTTATACTAATTAAGCACCACATTTTAGTTTTAAGCACGAACCAAATGAACTTAGGCATTCTTTTGGACAACTTTTCTAACTAATAGAAGTAGTTGATATAAATTTAAACAATTACTCCATCCATGTCAAAACAAACTAAGGTATCTTCAAAATTCTTGTAGAATGTTACAATCAACAAACTGATTATAAAATTTACTAACTGATTGTTTATAGTTGAATGTAACTTGAGAAACAATTCAATTGTTATCCAAAACACAACTATGGTATTCTCGAAATTTTATGGAGTGCTACAAAAAGAGCTATCAAGGAAGGAGATGACAACAAAAAAGCATTAGACATATTTGATATATGTAGAATACCTGACCCAATGGACAAAAGAAGCCGATTGGTTAAGAACTACTAGTCATCAGAGTATCAACAAAGCTATTATATTACCAGGAGCATAAACAAAAACAGTAAGATGTCTATTTGACCAGGGCCTTATTCAATGTATCTACCCAGGCAGAGACATAAAAGAAGTGTCATTACTCCCAAATCCTATCAAAGCAGCTATCAAAATGTCTTTTGGGATTACTAAAGCAGAAATGATCTATGTCAGATTTTACTTAGCTATACTAGAATTTTTTGACAAAGTTTAGTTAAGAGTAGAGCACATTGTCAAGATTGGAGTTACCAGTAAAGCTATAATGGGAGGATCTGAAGTGACAGGATTTTATAAAGAAAGCCAAGTGAGATTTATTCAAAAAAAAAAGCTCGATCGTTAAAAGTGATGTATGCAGAATAAAAGAAGAAGCTCAAGGAACCAATGTTTGGGTCGATGACTCAAATGAAGGAAAAATATCAGTATACAGTATAACACGTACAAGATAAAATAATACCAACTATGAAAATTAAGAGAATATGCTGAGAATATACTTGTAAGTAATCTGGGTCTAAGTAAAAATGCCTACGAGCACTTACACCAGCTGATGGAAGCAGAAGTGGGCCACTAGTGCAAGCTATGGGGAGATCTACCTGAGTATTGCGAAGAAGAAGCCCAACTATCAAAATAAGAACAAAAGAGATGCAAGTATGTGCATGCATGATCTACCTATCAATTCAACTCTAGCTGCATTTAAAGTTATCCACAAGCTGAAAGGATAAATCCAGATACAGCCAAAGTTATCTATCTATCTGTAAGCAAATAAACTATGAAGTTAGCACAATTAAAGTTTCAGCCTAAAAAAAGACCAACTTCCAAAACCAACGAGGATAGCAACGTGAAAGCATGTGAAGTCTCTGCCTCAGAACTTGCATCTCTTAGAAATAAAAACAGATAGGAGTTCGAGAGCTTTGAAATTTATATTCTAATATAAACTTTCTTGTATAAAAGAAGAGGTCCTCCTCTTGATGAGGGATCACCTTCTGTATTCAAAAAATTTCATCAATAAAATTCTCTGTTCAATATTTTCTTTCTTTGCATTTACTATATCTCTACCTTATTACTACAAACGAGGAAAAATACATAGTACAAATACAAGATCAGATAAAAAAGAATAGCAAAAGAAGATTAAATTGTTAGCAGATCATCAAATTAAAAGGTATGAATAACTAACAATGTGTTTGGCAAAATGGTTGTTTATAATTTGGTTTATAAACAACTACTGGTATCATTTTATTGGTTATTTTCTGTGAAAAGTCAAAAGCTACGGCTTGACTTTTACTTTTTGACTTTTTAAAAGATGTAAAACTATTGAAATGATGTCACGTGGCGGTTTATAAACAAAATGGTTTATTAACCAAGTTGCCAAACACATTGTAAATATTCCATACAGATATATATGAAGCTACTATGTAATTAACAATACTCTCTTTATGCATGAGTTCATAAGTTATTCTTTATAAAATTGTTTTTAAGAATACAATAAGAGGTAGAAAACAAAATTGAGTTGTGCTGAAATATTTTAAAGTGTTGTTGGTTGTTCAGACGTACTCATAGACAAGTTAAATGCCATTGTGGGAGTTGGATGGCATAAAAGGAACACAGAAAATGGGGTGTTTGCTTTTGTTGAACTTGTCCACCAACAACAACCGAAATATTTTTGGCCAAAAGTCTTGCAAAAGAAAATTTACAAAGAGGTTTGATAGACTCATATGTAGAAAGAAGTATTGCTAATTATAAGTGGTAGATTATATATAGTCTTTAATACATCAGTTGTTCATTTTACAATTTACATATTCACCTTTTTATTTCATGTCTGAAGAAGTTCTTGTTAATCTAGATGAGTGTGTGATAAATGAGTTTAGTAAATTAATAGCTCAAATATCTCTCCAATTGAAAGATCAAAGAGAAATTTTAAGAATACTTTACAAGATACTAAGAAGAGAATTGAACCTCCTAATCCAATATTTAATACATCTATAACTAGAAAACATAAATTTATTTCTGATCTAGAAGAAAAAAAATGAGAATTAGAGA
>CAVNYN010238557.1:0-24561 GCA_963692815.1 Nyctanthes arbor-tristis | reverse complement strand
TTATTTTCTTTATAGTTTCATTTTACTACATAACTTTTAGACGTCGTTTCATGAAAAATTATTTTAACATTTTTCTGTTTATTTTAATATATATATATTGTTTTCTATAAAGTATAAATAGATTTATAATATTACTTAAGAACACGAATTGAAATAAAAAATATAACAACAAACAAGTGGTGTTAATTTAAAATCTAATTTCAATTTTGTAGGACCGAATTGTTCTAAATTAGAAGTTTTGAAAAATCTATACATTTATATTTGAGTTATTTGAAAAGTTAGAATATCTGTGTTGCAAAAAAAAAAAAAAAAAAAGGTTGGAATATTATTTTATTCAATTTCAATTTAAAAGAATTAATTAAATTAAATTAATTAATTAAATCTAATTTGGAAAGTTATAGATGATTTAGTATTCTATTAAATTAAACGTGAGAGATTATCTTTTTAACTCTACATACGAACTTGTATTAGTAGTTTGCACTTGAAAATTAGCTCAAATTAATATTCATGTTGAGAGCTTCGATTTAAAATCTAGTTTATATATATTTTGATTTACGAACAATGTAAAAGAACACAATTACATTGTGTTAGAAATAATATATTTAGGAATATAAATCTTTGATGTGATTTTATAATAATTAATTTAATGGGTATATGTGTAAATAGATGGTGGGGTGCTAATTAAAAATGTCTTTTGATCGTAGTACATCTATAATGTAGTGTGGGAATAAAAATTTGTGGCGGTAATATAATTGTCCAATTTTAAATGGTACTTTGACTAGGAAAATATCAATTTCACTAAAGTAAAAAACTATTTTCAGTAATTAGCCCCGTGAACGCTCTATTTGATCGATGATCGGCAACCAGTTCTCGTCGAAGAAGGCAGTGGGCCATTATTGATGCCGTCTGGCGTGTATAGTAGTTAATGTTAACTAATTACTATAAACAAATAAACAAGAGTTTGGGAAAGAAATATTAGTGGTGGGTTATATACGCCACTACATTAAAGGATAATTTAGTAAATCAAATAAATGTGGTGAAACTAGTAAGGGTAATTATATTACCACTATAAATTTTTTTTTTTTTGCACCACAATACATTTTACACCACAATTATAATATGTCTTTGATAAATAAACCAAATTTATTTTACAAAAATAACCTTAACCAAATTAAAAAATTAAATATAGAAAAAAGAATACTGCACACCACGCACATTTATGTCTTCCACTGATCCTTTCAACAATGTCATAATATTTCTCTGTCAAACTCATCAAGAAGCCGGGGAAAGTGGACAAAATTTTCACCAAAGTCTTGGCCTTATCTTGTACAATTTTTCACCCGATGAAATAGACAACTACCAAAAAAAAAAAGAAAGAAATTACATAACTAATTAAACACAGATTTCAATGTTTCCTTGTTATAAATTTATCAAACTAGTTTCTGACTTTTTTTTCCCAAAAATTATCAATAATTGAAGACGAATGAAAAAAAAAGGAAAATATATGGTCAAGATTTCAAAGACGAAAATATTAATTAGTGGAATTTAAAATCATTTTACGATTCAAATCTTCTCATAATTAGGATTTGATTTTCTAGTGAGAGACGGAAAACATTTACAAGTGTAAAAAGGTTTTCAAAGAAATCAATTTGGTTTTCTCAACCCAATTTAATTACACTAAAATTCAGGTCTTGTACATTCGAAAAATAGAAAAAAAAAATCAGAGCTAGGTAGAGAGTCTAAAGGTATTAGGGATTTGATTCCATCTCCTTTTCTTGTTAAAAAATGACGAATTGTTGGTGCCGACGTAGGGAGGATGATGATGAGACAAGAGAAAAAATGTTGAATTTTGAATGTGGTGGGTGAATAAAAGAAAAGTAAAACATATTTAAATGAATGTTATTATTGTAATTTCATTTAAGGGCATTTAAATAAATGAAAATTTTATGGTATAAGGATTAACTTCGTAGTGGCAATATAATTGCCCAACTAGTAATAATCGTAGTTACCCTTAAAGTTTTTCATCTCACATGGCTAGAATATTCTTCCTCAATAAGAAAAGATTCTTGTTGTTGAGGGGAATCTAGTCAATCCAGAACCTAAATATACATGTGTTCAAATGTTCCAATTTATGAATAAATTGAGTCCTATAAATTCATATCGCTTTTTAATTTTGCTGACAAAGTGGAATATAATACTCTTGGAGAGTACAATAACTATTTAGTATATTGTTCTCAACCTAAGTACCTGCAATTATCTTTGTACAGATTTATGCTATATTGAGGAAGTAGGGGACGATCTAGAGATTATAGTGACGAGAATAATTAACAATTAATGTCCGTGGTTAGTATGGGTGCTGTCCTGTATAACTAGCATGGAACTATAACTAGGGAGTAGCAAGAGAGAGCGTAGGGTTTGATGGTTTAAGAAATGTAGAAATTGTACTACAAATCCGATTATCTCATTAAGACTGCTTTCTGGTTTAGGATGAATAATTGCCACAGCGCCATAACTTTGGGCCTAGGTTTGAAGCCACTAGCTATTCAAGCTATAAATGTCATGGAATGCAATGGTGGGAAACCAAGCATGGTTAATGCTCGACTTAGGTATTACATAGAATATGCAATCAAGTTGGGGTTAGTCCAGGCAATAATCTAAGATGCTAACTAGCTAATTAATTAAGCCTTTAAAACTCTTTTGTAAATGATTGGAATATATATAAAGTAATAATACTTCTGAATGAATAAATGAATGTACAATTAACAAATGGAGTTGATCCTTCCAATAATATGTTATTTGGGCAACTATCTATGCCTTTAAAATTTAGGGACAATTTCTAAAATAGTCAAATTCAAAAAAGCAAGTTTAAATATGGTCGATTTAAAAAACTTGTGCAAAAGTGGTCATTTTTTGAATAAAATTACATTATTACCATTAAGTAATAATTCTTTTTTCATTAAAAACCTTGTTCCCGAAACAAAACACTTTTTTACAACTGGAACTTTTCCTTAAAACTAGTCTATCTCCCGTGCGATGCACGAGAAATAATGACTAATTAAAGAAATAATAATGGCGAAATAAATTATTCTAATAATCAGAAATAGCTATCATCATGCAATAATTTTAACTGATTAAGCATATTTGCACTATATAGTAAATTTGTATATTTCAAGTGAATCATATTTTCGCTGTATTATTTTTCTTGTAGACATTATACTGAATTCGCTAAATTTTTATATTAACCGTGTTATATTTCTACTTTTACAAAGTGAATTAGTTATTATTTATTACATAGAAAAATATCTATTTTTCATATAATAAAAGGAAAAATTACTACCATTTCCCCCACCGTACTTAGCCACAGT
Organism: Nyctanthes arbor-tristis; assembly: GCA_963692815.1. Taxonomy (NCBI): domain Eukaryota; kingdom Viridiplantae; phylum Streptophyta; class Magnoliopsida; order Lamiales; family Oleaceae; genus Nyctanthes; species Nyctanthes arbor-tristis. Next base: position 21,196 of record CAVNYN010238557.1, on the reverse strand, counting down.
GTCAGACCAAGAACAGTAATTCTCCTGTGTTGATTCAAGCCTACCGTGAATAAAAAAGTATAGATCGTGCCCAACGATGCAATGTGTAATTAAAACTCCAACTGATTCAAAAGATACTGTATCGATCCTTGTTCATACGGTTATGGTGAGTTACATATTTCTTACGAAAATAAAATAAAATAAAAAATAATGTCTAAAAAAATTGTATCGTTTTGCAACATTAGAGAGATCGGAAGAGCACTTTAGGAAAAGAACTGACACAAACACATATCATTCCATAATTGTTTCTTGATCCCATCTTAATCAAAGGCTTGGAACTTTTACAGTGGAACTTGGTGGTTCTAAAAAAGAAAACAAAAAAGGTAATATACAAAGCTTGGTGGTTTAACCTATATTGTTATTGTATTTTTAAAACTTATATCAACATATTATTTCCATTGGGCAATTTGAATTATGTTGCTAAGTGGTGTTGCTATATATCTCTTGTTAAGATATATCATTATTAATATTTAATAGGGTAATTATATTGTTACTATAATTATTATTTATTATAACCGTTGGGTAAATGGGAGTAGTGGGTAGTTACCACTACTACCCAAATTAAAAAATTTTAAAAATGAAAAAAAATAATAATATAATCGTATTGGCATTGAAAGTGGAATAATGAGGGCTTACAACTTATGCTGACATCTATTATTATCTAAATCAAAGATAGTCTTCTACTCTTTTTCTCGCCTAAATATGGGCAAATTAGATTTCTTTGCTAATGTCATATTTACTATTTGTTTTATTTATTTATTTATTTATTTATTTTTTCTAAAACCGGTTTTATTATTTTATTATTAGGTCATTATTTCAATTATTTATTATCTAAATCAAAGGTAATCTTCTACTATTTTTCCCGCCTAAGGACCAATTGGATTTCTTTGCTAATATTATATTTAATATTTGTTTTCTTTCTTTTTTTTCTAAAACCGGTTTTGCTATTTTTAATATTTGTTATAAATAAAATGTAGTCTTCTACTCTTTTTTCCGCATAAATATAGATTTCTTTGCTGAAATCATATTTAATATTTATTTTCTTTATTTCTTTTTTTTCTAAATCTGGTCTCGCTATTTTATTATCGCGTCATTATTTATCTCCTAAATCTCTAATTTTCAGTTTATATTCCTTTGTCATTATTTTAAAAAAAAAATTCCATAACTTTCAATATCAATTAAAATACTTCCTCACTCTTATTTTTATAATAATGCTTCCATCTATTTAATTTCTACGTCAATTGTATTTTTTTCTTTGAATTCTATTTGGCTATTGAAATTGTAGATGTTTCCTCCCCATATTATATATTTACAAATTAAATTTTATTCAATTGCAATGGAAGTCAACCAACATTGTATACAGATTAACCTAATACTAGCTCACATGGTGATAGAATTCAAGCAATTGCAAAGGGTCAGCTTATAGAAGGTTCGATTAACTAATCACTTTTCTGTTATGGATAATAATGGAAATTATCCAATTATAGGGAATCCTTTCAAGCTCTTCTAAAAGAATAGAGATATGATCATACGTTGTACACATAGTGAATATATATGTTCTTATCTATAACTATAATAATGATACGATTGTTTTAATTTTTTAACGTTTATGTCTTTAAAATTTTAACGGAGATTTAATTATTTTGCATCAAATTAAAATAATTTTGAATAGTTAAGTTTGAATTGTTTGTTCTACCGTGCAATGCACGGGTGTTATACTAGTATATATAAATGAAAACTTACAAGCCGAGAAAGGAAAAGTTTTGGAAGTTAAAAATTCAAACACACAATGCATTTAAATCTGTTTGTAGGCAGTAGAACAACACATTTAAATCTGGTTGTGGGCAACAGAAATGCATGGGAAGAAAAGAAGAAATAACATGGAAGAATATTAAAACTCATATGGAAAATTAAAAAAAAAAATTCTTAAATAGAAAATATGAGAAAAAACAAAATAAATAAAATATCTACAATTGTTGGATAAAAGTGAAAAGTCGGTAGGTAAGAAGGAATGACGTCAGGGAATATTAAAACTCACATGGAAAATTAAAAAATATTCTTAAATTAATAATATATGAGAAAAAAACAAAGTACATAAAAACAAAGTACATAAAATATCTATAATTGTTGAATAAAGGTGAAAAGTGGGTGGTTACGACTATTATTTAAATTAAAAATTTTAAAACTAAAAAAATAAAAAAATGTATATAATATATTCTATTATCTTTTTAGGCGGGAAAAAGATACTGGAATCACTGCTCCTTTTCTTATATATAAATATGCAACTTGGTACCTTTTTGGGGGGGTGGGGGTGCAACATTGTACTTGTGCAAGTTATTCTCAATCTACAATGAGTAATGACCACCAGAAAAAAAAATATTATGATAAAGTCCATCCATATGTTGATTCTTAACAGTTATAGTTTGTCAAAAAAGTGTCTTTCCATGCACTATTCATATATCTCGACATTTAATCTCAATAATTCTAGACAATAACTCTATGTATGCATATCATACACTTGATTTTTATATCTCGACAATTACTTAGAATGATTTTCTATGGTTATAATTGGATTAAAAAAAGTGCAAATACGACAATCCATATAGTTTATTCGTATATCTCAACATTTAATTGCAATAATTCTAGACAGTTAGCTCTGTGTATGCATATCATACAGTTGATTGTATATCTCAATAGTTATTCACGGCAACTCTCGCTATGGTTATAATTTGATAAAAAAGAGTAAATACGACAATCCATACAATTTATTCGCATATATCGACATTTAATTGCAATAATTTTGATAGTTACCAAAGTTTGCACATGCCGTACAACTCATCCATGTATCTAAAGAATCATTTGTGGTAATTCTCCACAATTATAGTTTGGTAAAAAATTGTAACTATGATATTCCATATACTAGATCTTGACAGCTAACCGCTGTAACTCTCGATATTAATAATTAGGTAAAAAAGTGTAAGAATACCATTAAACAGCATATACTACATGTGAGGGAAAGAGTTGGAGAAATGAAAAAAATAAAAGAGAGCATCTTACTTCCAACTTTCCAATATATAGTGCTTCTTGTTTATTGTCACTGAAATAAGATGAAGCTCGACGCCTTATCTTGCCACCCTTATTTGACTTTAGATGTCAGGCTTGATAATTATTTATCGAGAATATTGATCTAGTTATTACTCAAAACTGAATTGCTTTGCATCACAAAGAGAAATCATAAACTCATAAAAATAATAAAAATAATAATAATAGAATGGAGTTGAATGAATGAATGAAAAACCAAAACAAAAGCACATATTCAATTTGCTAAACACAAATCAATTCTAGACCACCTAAATAAGCTAACAAAAACAAAACACTACACTTTTATTATATATCAAAAAACCGGATAAAGTTCTAGAAATTAAACATTTTTATGATATATCAAAAAACTGGATAAAGTCCTAGAAATTAACGTAAAAAAAAAACAATAGAGCGTATGACTACTTATTAAGCGATAAACATCTCAGGCGGTGAGCCAGTGGCCATTTTCCTACAGCCATGGTCAGTGTAGGTTACAACATCTCAGATCATTTTCTTTGGGAAGGTCTTAAGGACTCCACCAATAACATACCCAACCACAAGATGATGCTGCAAATGCCTTCCAGAACAAGAAGGAAGAGAGACCTCTTTTTTGACTAACATTGTAGTAGCAAAAATCAAAATTGAACCCTTAGGAAAAAAGAAAAACTACAACCTTCTCTATAGATCTTGTGGAAAAAAGTAAATTTTATTGTTTGATGGAGAGAAAAAAGGAGGAAAACTTAACCATGTAGACAATAGAGATGAGCAAATATAATGGCAGTTGTGAGCTTTTAAAGAGAGGGGGAAGGGAAGATTAGGGGATAGAATGTCGTGGAGATGGAATAAGGTTGGAATTGGGATGTGGAATACTTCATTGGCATTAATCTTTTGTTCAGGGCAATATTGTCTTAATAGGGAAAGGGACATTTTTGCATAGATTTAAAAAGTGGAGACTCCTATACATGCCTATTTAAAAGTAATAAAATTTTGCAATTTCCACAAAAATTTAATTTCCTTTCCCTCTAAGGGTGAAAGTATTTTCGTATGAATGATTACTCTACAAGTTGTTTATTTGCTTCTGATATGAATTGGCCAAGGTAAAACCTTCGAATCCATGAAAAAATCTTTAATCTATTAAAATAGAAAAGTTACTCAACCTTTTTTTCCCACCTAAAATGGGTGAGCTTTGCCGTACAGAAATCCGGTAAGCCTTGTGGAGTCTCTTACTATATATCTATAATTAGATATAAGTCATATTACTAATTAATTGAAATTTCCATCATTATTGGTTCTTCCGTTCTCCCTTCTACGCTTCCTTCTTTATTTATGTCAAAGATTATATCCTATATATCAAATTTGAATGCTCTAACTATGGAGCTGAAATCATGTGATTTTTGCCTTTGGATTTATGTTTCTTTTCTCTTGGCTTTCTCCTCAGAAAGCTATTTTGTGTGACAGAATAAAAATTTGGGGATCAATTCATGGCTTCGTGAAGAGGGCTGCGGTGGAGATGAAAGCAAATGTAAGAACCGTGACTACTAGGTTACCAATTTCGGGGTTTGACTTTGGTGGAATTACAGGCTAGGCAAGGCGATTGCATTCATTTTTGTGATTCTAGTGGAAGGGACTTGGGGTTCTGCTTCTACCATGTCTTCTTCTACTTCTTTGTACTCTTTTTTTTTCATTTTAAATTTTGATTTTGGGTTGAAGTGACTTTTTTTCCTAGACATATTTGTATTTGAATGGCTAGACTCCTCTGAAACCCTATCCGGCTGTCCGCCTTCTTCGTCTGCAAGTGCTACCTTTCTAATTGCTAGATATTTTGCATATGAAGCTATTGATTTTGTTTACTCCGATTATTATGATTTTGAGTTATATCGTTGTTGCTGGAGTTCAATTCAACTGGGCGTTACGACTCTAACTCCTTATTGATTAGTAACAAATTTTTATGTTTTCCTTGCTCCAATTTTATGAATTACGTCTGATTATCAGGCAACACGTATAGGTGCTGTTCCAGCCCTCATCTCAATAGTTTGCATTTATTAGTTTCATTGTGCTGAAATGTGATATGTTTTGTCATCATAAGAAATCCTCATGAAATTTTTTGTTTTTGTAATCTTTTCTATTGCAATATTGAGTAATTAAGAATTGAGGATTTGAGATAAGATATTCATTGTGATAAGGAATGTTGCATATGAATATATTGCATATGTTTTGTTACATCGTTGAATTGCAAAATGGTCAAAGAAAGATTGATGACCTCCACAGCATATTGAATCATGACATGATGCCATCCAGAAAAGTTAGGTAGTTCTAATCTTAAAATTGTAAGAAAACAGATATATTGGCTGCTGATATAAAATATTGAACCCTGGATTCTTAATAAAATCTTAAGCTATTGACAAATAATCCCCCCATACATTTGACAGGAGATAATTTTTGAGTGGGCCCAATTTGCATACCGTTGAGACCGTTTCATTAACGAACGTGTTATGAGGTCTCCTCAATTCCTTTCTCTAAATTTCTTGTGCTACACGGCCATTTCGAAGACGTCCCATGCGGCCGTCCAGTTTGGTCCCCAACCTTTGGAAATTGCACGTTCAGTCCTGTCCTCTACGACCACCATCCGGTTTGGTCCCAAACCTTTGGAAATTGCCATTTTTTAATTTTGACATTTTTTTTACCCATATTTGGACTTCCTCTAATGCAAAACGGACCGCTCACAATTTTGAAAATTGTTCTTCTTGGTCCCGTTCACATCAATCACTCCTTCTTTTGAAAGATTTGTTCTTGAATCTTTATAGACTTTATAATTCATTCCTTGTAGGTATCTCCAAACGAGACAAATTAGGGAGAGGCTTGTTTGAAAAATCACCTTTCTTCTTTACTCCACTTTTCTTTTTATTTTCCCTCACTTCACCACCGCACCTTTTCTCCTTTCAATCTCTCCTTCACATTTAATTGATCCTTATAAACTTCATTTGCTGGCAATGGAACAACATTGATTGACTTCCCATCCTTCATGAAGTGAGTGATATATGTATTCAAAGTCATTGAACTTTTCACCCTTCTACTATATTGCGATGGCCTTCGCAAAAGGATGCGTGTAACATGCATTGACATCGCATCATAAAACACTTTATCCTTAAACTTATTCGTAGAAATTCTGACTTTCACATGCTTTGTGACCTTATGTTTTGCACTCATCCAATCATTGCAATTTATAAGGACTATGATATTTAATGGTAGGCAACCCCAACCCCCCAACTATCGTCGGACTAGTCGCATATTTGTACAACTTCCCTCATCAATTATCAACACTATACACCTAGTCTTTAACAACACATGTAGTATAAAATACATTGCTCTATGTGACATCTCCTCTTTGACTTCAATCGGTGCATCAAGAACCATGCACGGATGTAGGGGCAGTTAGACCAAGCTCTTGGCTCCAACCCAAGTCTTATAATCCAAAGCCAAAATTTTATATTTTTTTAATTTTCAATTGGGCCCTAAACCAAATTAAAGTGAGCCAATTTTTCCTCAACCCAATTTTACAGAGAATTTGATATTGGAGACGTAACGAGTAAATATATAAAAGATTTGGATAAAAAACAATAAAAAAAAAGAAAGGACAAAATTGTGTCAAAAATGAAAGTTTAGGGGTGTAGAAAGGAGTTACCCAAATTTTATTCTTATTTTGCCCCGGTTAGTTAGTGAAAATTTGACAGAAGTGATGAAATGCTTGAGTATATGAACGATTAGGGATAAAACATGAAAATAAAAAAGAATGTGAACATAATTGTGCTAAAATTAAAACTAATTTGGGTACAAAAAGTAAAAATTACTCTAATAATATGTGGTAAAAAAGTGAAAATTGGGTCACATGTAGATTCTTAATTCGTCGTTAAGTACTCCTCGGATACATTTTTGAAAGAGTTTTTTTCTCATATTTTAAATACACCCCATTTAACTTGCTGCAAGCTTCTATGTAATAGTAGGAATTACAACTCAAGAAATCAATATCAGGTAAAACTGTCACAACTGATGCCCCAAAAAAAAAATAATACTAATAAATAAATAAATAAATTGGGACCACCTTTTTATCTCATCATCATAATATATAATTGAAAATCCAATTATATAGAGGACCTATCAATTACTCCCTATATCTCAAATATATAACCCAATTTGTTCTTTTACACAGATTAAGAATGTTATTGGAGAAGCCAATAATACAAATAAAGCTCCTAAAATAACCTTCTTTAATAAGTGTTGCGTTTTTTTTTTTTTTTTTGGAAATAACAGAGTCATTTTATTCATTCATGAAAGGGAAATTACAGCTGGGAAAAGGGGGATAAGTCAATCCTTCTCCAACCAAAAAGAGAAACAAGAAGCAGAGGACACAAGACTACAAAGTATTTAACAAAGTAAAACAAACAAAACATGGAGAACACAAACAACTCCTGGAATCAAGCAGCACCTGTGATCTTTAAGCAGGCAGGCCAAGAAAAAGTGCTAACCATCAGCAAACACAATGACAAGATAAGAACCACTATCAAGAGGCGCAAAGCAAAACCATTTTCCAAAGCCCACGAATGAAGAACGCCAAAAAACCCCATAAGTGTTGTGTACTTGTGTATACATAATGGTATTTTTTAGGGCAGTAATTAAAGTATTTAATGAACAAAAATTCCAAATTTTGATGTAAAAGGTTTTAACCAAAATGTTTATTCGTCCTGTGTTTGCAAGACATGTGACATTCAATTTTGTATGTATTCCAAAGGTTTAATAATTAAAAATGGAACTTACAATTTATATGTTCAAGATTAAATTGAGGGTATTTGTAAATGAACATAAAAGTACTACTAAATACAAAAATAGGACATATATTTAGTCCAAAATGTAAAACATAATATTAAAACTTTTGCTAACAGCCTATAAGACTTATAACGAATTGTACGTTCATAATTAGATATTGATAGTTGGTTCTTATTAGAGATGAAATTCAGACATTTAGGGCTTGTTTGATTCTCATTATTTGTCTATATGTGGGGAAATTATAATGAGGAGAGAAGTAGAATGTGTATTGAAAATGTAAAAATGTGTTAAATATATGTGGTTGTAATTGAGCAGTTGTCAAATCAAATTTCAAATCTGTAGTAAGTAAAATTATAATTTCGGAAAATAATGAGAATCAAACAAGCTCTAATTTGATAAGTACATTTCATATCCTTTAACTTTTATGACGATAAAAAGTTACTTTTTTTCCTTCCTCAATGTTTATTAATTACGATTCCCGCTATTTGTAGGCAATTATTCACACAATGTTTTACAAAATAAAGTAGACTCACTGTCTTATCCTTAAAATTATTTTCTCCAATTACACAATGGATGGAAGTAGGGGTGGGCATAATAACCCAAAAACCGAGAAAACAAACCGATTCTGGCCGGTTCAGTTCGTTTTTGGTGTCCTCGGTTCGGTTCACAGTTTGTAGAAGCCAAACCAAATTGATCCGGCTCGGTTCAAGGGTTGGAAAGACCTGGTTTGGTTAAAACCGGTTAAATTAATTTATTTTTATTTTAAAACCGTGTTTTCAGATCCAGTTATTGTATTTCATCACATTATCAAAATACCACATTCTCCAATTTACAATTCAAAAATAAGAATCATATTTGGGCTTGGCACACTCAAATTGAAACCCTAAATTCTTTCCCTTCCGCTGTTGCTGTGCTGCCTCCGCCGCGACCACCGCTGCTGCTGCTCTGCCATTGTCGTTGCTGCTCCATTGCCGCTACTACTGTTGCTGCTGCATTGCTGCCGCTACTACTGTTGCTGAATATCTTTGGCTGCTGATGCTGAATATCTTTGGCTGCCGCTTCAGACTTCACTAACGTGTTAGGTTCTTTGCTTTCTTTTTTGGGCTTTAAAAGCTTGCCCAAAAAGATAATTCTAAATAAACTAAAATTTGGCCCAAATTTAATCTAAAAGAAAAAATAATAATAATAATAATAATAAAATAGGAGCCCAAACCGACCCGTCGCGGGTCTGTTTGGGTCGGGTTGACCAGCCCGTCGGGCCAGTCTCGGGGCTTGGGTTCTGGAAAAAGCGACCCGCCCGATTCTACGCCCAGGCCTACATACAAGTAAGTTTGTGAATTTAATCTATTTTATAAAAGATTACTTAAATTATTACTTGTAAATAGTATTTTCCATTAATTAGTTATCTATCATCATCTCATTAATTCAATATCGTCTCACTGTACCACAAATAGAAATGTGACTTAGCATTTTCATTAGACTTTATATTTTCCAATGTCTGCCCAAACAAGTCTTAAGTTGCAGTTTCTGTTTGGGTCTGGACAAATTCTTTGCTGCTCTCTATCCACCAAACACTCTCACCTCATAGAAACCAGCATTTCAAGATATGAATCAGAATGTGCAGCAATCACAGAATGATTCAAATTGTTGGTTATGCAAAGGGATTTGAAACCAAAATGTAATAATACACTATATGGCGGGAGATCATATGGGAAACCTACACTATATATATTTGTATATATGTATGTACTTTGGAAGAGGACGACAGGTGATGTTACGGGATAAATCTTATTGAGTACTGCTAAGTCTAGTTGACATTTTCACATTAGATGATATGTAAATAATTACAAATATATAGAAACATCATCCATTCTTTACCCAATGAGAAGATGCCAACCAAATTGGATACTGGTTTCCCGTATAAATACATAGCATTATTCAATTTTATTCAAGTACAAAATAAATAATGGACTACTTCTTTTATTAATAAGGTTTATTTTTTAATATGGAACCCTAGTCTTAATATGATATTAGAGCTTGTTAAATTTAAATGAGCAATTTGATCGGATTGAAACTCAAATGAGCACACGAATTTCAAGATTCATCTACTTCAATGAGCTACGATATATAGATCATGAGGGGGGCATATTAATGGATAAAGTCCAAATTGAATAAATGACAAAATATATAATCAACATGTAAATATTTGGACTACTTCCCTTAATAAAGTTGATCTTTTAAGATTGAATTCAAAATCTTAATAGATGATTAATTCTAAAAGCAAATACTAAGGAAGTATCTCAGTGGCTCTTTTTGTATCTTGGAGATCATGACGAGTCCCTGCCCAATTGCTCGCATGCATACTTATATTATTAAGAGTAATTTTAGGAGACATGAAAAGTGACTTTTTCATCATTCAATATAAGTATGTCACATGTACAATATCACTTATTCATATCTCATTCTCACGTCTCTCTAAAATTTTTGTATTATTAATAATTCATATATCTAACTATAACTAGTACCTCTCCCGGATCACACACAAAAGTTCCTGTATATACATACATTATTTATAAAAAATATTTCGAACTGAAATAATATAATTTTTATTATTACAAGTAAACAACACCTAACAAAAGTGTATAAAATAAGTTTAATATTGTCTTACATTGTGCAAAAAATTAAAAAATACGACAAAATTGTAGTTGATTTTATCTTACAAGCGAATGGTTTAAAACAAGGTAATATAGGGAATGAGTAAGTGTGTCAAGCCCACGAGATTTGGCAATCGAGTCACACTTCAACCAAGCCAAACTTTGACAAAGAACAAGCAATTAAATCACATAATTTAGCTAGTTTGAGTGATAAAACTTAAGAAAAAGAAGCAAAATAAAATCAAGTAATTAATTTAGAAGTAAAAGTTAATAAGTTAATTCAAAGGTTTAAACTGCTGGAATTTCTGAATCCACTACCGTTTCTATGACTAACTCTCATATATTTGCTCGGGCACAATACACAAATACCAACAGGGCACAATTAATACATAAATACCAACATGGTGGCACTTCATTATCTGTTTGAATAGATTTATAATTAATTTTATTTATAAATAAGGGAATAAGTGAGTAATGATTACACTTGACTAGATACATGACAAATCTAAAAGGTTGTACGTGTCTGATAAATTACAGTCATTGCTCACATTTATAAAGGAATTTAATTATAAAACTATTCAAATGGACCCGTGGATAGTGTCACAGTTTCCCACCATTTGTACAGCCCTATGTGGAAGGGCAACCTTCCCAATTTTGATAAGAATCGGAAACAAACATGGACTTAATTAATGAAGTGGTTGCCAAAGGACGCAACCTCAAGTCCTCGCTGACAATTCAAAGTCATCCAACACACTTCTTTTGTGATTGAATGAAATTTTCCACAAAGTGGACCCAAATGCCCCCATAAATATCATTCATTCCGTCCTTACTTTCAACACCAAAAAAAGAATGGGTTTCCACTTTTCAAGAAAATTAGCTGTACAAGCAATTTTTCTGGCCATAGTGCTCGCCGGAACATTGCTGGTATGGGTTTCCGGACAAAACTGCGGCTGTGCAGCCAACTTATGCTGCAGCAGATTTGGTTATTGTGGCACTGGAAATGCCTACTGTGGCGAAGGATGCAGGGCCGGCCCCTGCTATGCTTCACCCACTGGCAGTGGATCTTCGGTTTCTAGTATTGTGACCGAAGCGTTTTTCAACGGGATTGCTAATCAAGCTGGCGGAAACTGTGCCGGAAAGGGGTTCTACACTAGAGCTGCTTTTCTTGAGGCTGCCGGTTCCTATCCAAGTTTCGGAACTGGTTCTGCAGATGTTGCCAAGCGCGAGATTGCTGCTTTTTTTGCGCATGTTACACATGAAACTGGACGTAAGTACTCATTTCCGATTGCATGTTTGCATGAGCGTAAATCAAATAAGATATATCAAGCAAATTGATCTAAAAGTCAAAATTTTGATGCACACATATAAAACCGGTTGGCCCTGGGTAGGTGACCAAGCTAGTCTCTTGGTCGGAAGTTGTCTAAAAGTTGAAGTCATGTTTTCCCAAATATATATTGAAATAATAATAGAATAAAAATAATGTATATACATTGTTACAACTAAGTGTTAACCTACTGGAGAAACTTTATAGTTTTTATGTTTACCATAAGCAGTCAACCCAAAGGTTCTGTGGGGCACAGGTTAATCGAGCAAAAATTCTTCCAAAGACCGATATAATAAACAATATAATAAAATATTAACGAATGAATTAATTATTTTCTCTAATCACATTTAAGGTATATAATGAATAGTCTCTATATAATTTTTTTCAACTTTCTTTTTATTACCTTTGTCTCGTACCTAACCTAGCTAATTGAAATAAATAAGAAAAATCACGTATTCATATTTTTTTACCATAATTTTCTATATAATAGAAATTAATTTTGTTATATTCTTCATGAATAAAGTACTACATAATGATATACTTCGTGTTCCTTCCTTGACGTTTTTACTAAATATAACGTCATCATTCTCTATCTCCCACTAGGAAAAAACTAATCAAATGAAAATATGAAAAAAAAAAATGAAATTTCATTGGGGCCAGTTGTGTGGCTCCGCCACTGACTAAGTCAAAAGTTCAAATCTTTCTACCCACAAATTTTCATTTATTTATTATTTTCTCTAAGCACCAATAAACTTTTAATGTATTCAATCATCTAATAACAATAGATACTAGTTCTCTGTGCTTTTTTTTTTCTAAATAATAATAATATTTGTTCGCAAACAAGAAATACTAATTCCATATCACAATTTTTAAGGAAAACTGGAAAAGGCCTTTTAGTATTTAGTTATCAAGCAAGTTTTTAAACATGTGCTTTTTAAACAATAAAGTGTATAAAATCTGATTAACATTAAAATTTATTGAAATGAAAATTCCTTTAAATATTGTTTAAAATGTTTATCTTTTGTTTAAAGTTTAAAAACATTAGAACCATGCTTAGTCAAAAGTTATTCAAAGGGTCGCATTTAAATTTTTGCTATTTCAAGAATTCTCAAGTGCCGAGTTTAAGTGGGTTAGGAGCTCTGCGAACCATGCTGCTCACACCCTTGTAAGGGCGGTTGGTTCTTTGCCAGAGTCAACTGAATGGTTTCACACTTTCACTTCCCTCATTTATTCTAGTCTGATGTATTGTTAACCGATTCCATGAATGAATAAGCTTATTTCTTTTAAAAAAACAAAAAATTATATTCCCCTTTCTTTAGTTAATGTTTTTTGTTTTCTAATACCTTCATATATGGTGTATAGTAATTAATAACAAATAAGAACTAAAGTGAAATATTAGATAAATCGAATGGTATATTAAGAAATATATTCTTAAAATATATATTTTCAATAACATTAATGAAGTTTTTTTAATCTATGCGAAAAACGAAAGACGAATATCTTTACTGGATGGAGAGAGTATAAAAGAAAATTAATACGGGATCAAACCACATTAATTTATATTTTTCAATTAACTAACACTGTCTTCAATCATTTGGTATAATTAAGTTCTCTTAAAAATTTCCGATCTTTCGTACAGATTTATGCTACATTGAGGAAATGGGTGGACAATCTCAAGTTTTCTGTGACGGGAAGCCACAATATCCATGTGCCCCAGGCAAGCGTTACTATGGGCGTGGTCCTCTACAGCTAACATGGAACTACAACTATGGAGCAGCAGGGAGTAGCATAGGGTTTGATGGTTTAAGAAATCCAGAAATTGTAGCCACTGATCGTATTATCTCATTCAAGGCAGCTCTCTGGTTTTGGATGACCAATTGCCATAGTGCCATAACTTCCGGCCAGGGTTTTGGAGCTACTATCCGAGCTATTAACAGCATAGAATGCAATGGTAGGAATACACCCGCGGTTGAATCTCGAGTTAGGTATTACACAAACTACTGCAATCAACTGGGAATTAATCCGGGCAATAATGTGAGATGCTAACTAGCTAATTAAGCCTTTATTGGTGCGAATTTATAAAATAAAATACTTTTGAATGAATAAGTCAATGTAAAGTTGGAGTTTATATGCTTCCAATAATATAATAATAAATATGTTATTTTGAGTAACAATCTAAGCTTATTAAAACTTAACACCCTCTCGTTTTAGGGGGCTAAATTATTTGTTGGATGAATGAGTTAATGACTACCTACAAGTCGTTTATTTGCTTCTAATTTTTTGATGAATTTTCTTTCACTTTTTTGTTTGTCAATGTAGGATTGCTTTAATATAAGATTTTGACCTCATAAATTTTATCTAGCCTACATGTTTAATATATGGTATAAGTTTTTGAATTAATGAGTGGGTTCATTAGTTGCATGTCAAGTAATAAATAAACATATGTATCCGCCTTAGAGAAGATTGTAGAACTTGTAGAGAGTTGAGATTTGTCATCCCAACTCGCTATTGTGGTAGCTGTCCCACCAAATAGAAATTTGTCAAATTCATTTAGACTTCATATTTTCCAATGTGTCCGTAAGTTGCACTTCTCAATCTCATAACTAGACAAATTCTTTGCTGCACTCTATCCTCCAAAAACTCTCGCGCAATTATATTCACCAATTAAGGCCTATATTTGATGCTCCAAATCTATACGTGGATATCAAAAACCAGCCTTCCAACATATGAATCAAAATGCGCAACAATCGAAGAAACGTTTCAAATTGCTGGTTAGCAAAGGGATTGCGTATGCAAAAATCTAAAATGTAACAATAACAATGCAACAAGAATAAAATATGGTGGAACTTTGAGAATTTGAAGAAGAAATCGACTCAGATAGAATTTGAAGTTCTCGAGCTCGATCAAACAAGGCTGTAGAAATTCTCCCCACTTCGAATCAATTGGGGTACGAATTTTGGATAGAAGGTAACAGCTGATTGATTCTCTCTCTCTCTGGTCGACGCCATTACTGTTCATCATCCATGTTCTCTTTAGCAATCTGAAATCGATTGATCAAATTACCAAATTTTTAAGCTTATCGAAGACGGTGGTTGTGGTAATTTTAGGGTTTCCGCGATAGGTGATTTTGTGGTGGTTCCTGGAGATTTGTGGTAGTTGTGGTGGTTGTGGGGATTAAAAGTCTGACGAGCAGGTTGTGACTCACCAGAGTGGCGGTGTGACGGTTGTTTTTATGACTCGCCAAGAACGATTTTGTGTTTGGTGAACACGAGTTGTGACATGTCGTAGTGTGACTTCGACGCGTTGAAGTGTGATGTGATATAAAGTTGCGACTCACGAGCAATTGTGACCACCTAATTTTTTCAAAAAAAGATAGTGTATTTAAATTTTGTAAATACAGTAAAAAAAATTGGTATTTATCAAGAAAATCCCAAAATTAATTTTTGTGAGCCTGGGCTAAAAGATTAAAACTCAAAAAATACTAAACAGAAATATAGTCCCGTTTTGGCGCCATTCCTATGGCACCACATGGTCACGTGGTGTGCATAACCATGTGGCTACGTGGTGTCATAATGCGCTATACATATGACACTAGATCAATTTCAAATAGAAATATGTTGTTTGTAGGAGTTGAACCCATGACCCTTGTAATAATGTCTAAAAGTTATATTCACCCAAACTACCAACCAAATTAAAAATATTTATGGTTAATACAGACATCTATACTCAGTGTACGTGTTTGTTTGTATATATTTTGGAATAAAGTTTTTATACCTTGACTATAGTTGGCCTTCTGCTTCAAGCTGGCCTTGTGCATTACGTAGCTGGAAATGGAGAGTGACTTTGAATTGAGTCCAGAGCTGGGGAAACGTATTTTGTGTGTGTGTGTGAGAGAGAGAGAGAGAGATGCAGTTTTTGTTCAAAGGATTGTCATTAGGCATATATTGAAAAATTAATAAAGTCTAGAGGGGGTTGTTCCTTACATTATAGAGGCCCAAAACAAATTGTTATCAGGGGCTCTAATAATACATAATACTGAATTTTTTGCCTCATTAAATTTTTTTTTCAAAGAAATTTAAATTGACATTGAACTTCATCTCTCAGGACCCTAGCTAAGCAGTTGTCCAGAACGCCTAACCTCAAGAACAATCACGATCGACAGTGCTAAAATGAAGATGACACGTCTCATTTCCATTATTGAGAAGATGGAAGATCTCGCCATCTCGACTCGTTGGACAACGTTATGCTTTCATGTACAAAATTGATATATAGGGTTCCTTGATTAGCCAATTACCTTGTACCGATAAATACCCCTTTTTATTTATAGGATTTTGAAGAATACCTTTGGTTGAAAGTAATTGTAAAAATACCCTTTTTATTGTAAAACTACCCCTAAACCAATTTTTATTAAATTCAAATTTTTATTAAAATTTATTATTATTATGTTAGCCATACTTTCCCTTTTTTTAATACTCGATTTCATATTT
Source organism: Nyctanthes arbor-tristis (assembly GCA_963692815.1). Classification (NCBI taxonomy): domain Eukaryota; kingdom Viridiplantae; phylum Streptophyta; class Magnoliopsida; order Lamiales; family Oleaceae; genus Nyctanthes; species Nyctanthes arbor-tristis. The sequence continues at coordinate 4,790 of CAVNYN010238557.1, read as the reverse complement.
TTTAATTCGTATTTATATATTTTATTTCCATTTATTTTCTCTCCCAAATCTTCCACCGGACGAGGGATTGCACACATACAACATGAAGATCCTTGAAATTTAATAGATTTCATTTGTTCTTAGATGTTATGCAAAAATAAATAAATAAATAAAAATAGCTAGTCGAAGAACAAATAAAAAATGAATTTCAAAACAGATTGTTCACTGTTTCATGATTTCAAAATAAGCGAAAGGTAGATTTGGGAAAGTTTAGCTTGTGATGAAATTGAATTGGAGAGGAGGGAAAAAAAGAAGTAGACGGCAAAGAGAAAATCAAAGCGTTTGAATATGAAAATGTCAATTCCATGAACTTGAAGAAAATTCGAATCATGAAACTTGAACTATGAAATTAATATCGGAAACTTGAACTATGAAATTAATATCGAAAATTTTAACTAAAATATAAAGATAACTTTGCCCATCCGATGATCGTGCCGTGCATATGAACATTGATAATGGTTTCGATTAAATCTCTATAGTGTTTGTATGTTTCTCCTACAGTGCCTATATTTTTCAAACATAAAACCATTATTTATTTAATTTTTCAATTGTGGTATAATAAAGAAATAAATTGCCGACATAAAAATTTTGAATTAGGTTTTTGTTTTGTGGTGTACTTAAAAAAAATATAGATATATAATAAAAGGATATATAGAACATTTAATCTTTGACCTTTTTAGTAAATAAGAATAAAAGTTAAAATTGTGGTGTGTTTAGTAAAATGGGTGGTTAGATATAACCAACCATTAGATTTTCCAAAAATAATATATTATAATAATAATAATAAGATAATTTAAAAAAGATCTAAAAATAGATATTTAAAAGGGCATATTTACAAGGTAAAAGAGTATAGTTACAATTAATTTCAAAGTAAGGCGTAAATTTAAGTGGGCAATAAAAAAAGTGCATATTATCTAATTTCTTCTTTGGTTATTTGTTTTAGGGGTAGCTATATCTACTCTACCACTTTTACTAATTAAACCATAATTTTAAATTTTATTCTTATTTACTAAAAAGTCAAAGATTAAAAGACTTAAATGACCTTTCATAGATAGCTAGATTTTTAGACACATTACAAAATAAAGAGTAGTACTATTTATCTAGATTAGAGACGGGTATTAGTCCAATGGGCATCTTTACATGAGAAGATGGGTAGATAATTATGAGTACATGGATACATCCATCCATTCATTAGTCAATGAGAAAATAATAGTTAAACTGAGGATCGGTCTCTAGTGTAGATAGGTAGCATTATTCTAAAATAAAATCTTTACCTAAATAAATTTATCTTTACCACAAAACACCTCATTTAAATTATTACTACACCAAAATTGAAATCCTAGAAAAAGGTACATTTTACTTAAGGACATGATTTCTAAAGTACATTTATAAAACCTTGAAGGAACCACCCACAAGAACGTGATTTATAAAGAGGATAAAATTATTTTATTGCACCTCATCTAAAAAGACACGTAAACACGGCTTATTCAAACAATCTTGGGCCTTTGACTTCACTACCAGAGATACTCTCATATATGCGCAGTAACATCAAATTTTTAATCTACAATCTTAGGTACGCATCAAATTACGAAAGTTCTGGCCCGCTAAATTTCTGGCACCATAAATTTTCTAGTGACGTCTTTCTCTTTTTTTTTTTTTTTTTTTTGTTTAATTTGGAAAGCGATTTTCACTGAATTTTTTAAGGGAAAACCGCTTATTCACCCTATTCTGACCAATTCACCAACGAAAATCTGATCTTCTTAGTTGAATCCCTAATTGATTTGACTTGTCGGAAACTTGGAGTCTATCGTCAAATCAATTCCTGTGAATCGCAACAATTTTTATCAAGGAAAAAGATCAGCCTCTATGAATCCCTATTCTACTAATTAAGCGTCAAAAGCATCCACGTTGATTTTGTTAAATTTAACTATCCACATAATTAATAAAGTACATTTTAAGTAAACATTAAATGTCACGTGTGCAAGTCAAATTTAACAACTACTGAAATGTAACATAAGATGTGTAAAATAAAACAAAAATAAGACATGAAATTGTGACATGAATAATGAGATTATAGATGTAGAACAAGTCCATTAGATAATGAAAAAGTATCTATATATATTCAATATCCAATGGAATTGTACTACATGAACATGTCACTTTTTCATTTCAATGCTCTAGTCCATGAAGAAGGTCAAGAAAGGATAGGGAAAGACACAAAAATAATTTATCTACCCCACATGTTTCCTATTTTCTTTTAATTTTCTTTTAATCACTTTTCACTCATTTACATCAATTTTTCCTTACTTTTCCTTCCTCGTGTCATGTATAAGATCATCTCCAATACAAAGTCAATGTGGAATGTCTTAGAGCATCCACATTACTAGTGTTAAACTAGGGTGCTAGTAAAGTTATTAGTTAACAACTCAAAAATATAATTATATTGGTGGTGTTAATGAAGTTGTTAAAAAAATCTTTTTAATCTTGTTAAGTTAATTTATTGTTAAAGGTAACAATAATTTTAACAACTCATGTGGCCATTCATATTTAAATTCTTTATTTTTTATATTATTTATAAGTTGAATCAATTTAATCATTGCCCACTTTTAACTTAAAGTTGAATTATATGGTTAGTTTAACATCACCAATGTGTTAGATATGGTTTGTTTAACACCACTAATGTGTTGGATATCAATAGCTAAATTTAAAATTCTTACATTACTAAAACCTTATTTTATTGCTTATATTGGTAGTTAAATCTAATAACACCAATGTGGATGCTTTTAGGTGTATATGTGGCATATAATATTGACATTACATTAAAAAATTCTCCAATGCAACTATGTAAACATTGTATATTTGGCAAGTTATTATTAAGAATTTTGAGAAAAAGAAATAGAAAGAAATATATTAATTAGATAAATTAATACTTAACATTCTCTATGATAATGTCATCTCATGACATTTTCTATGAGAATGTCAAGCATTTAATGTGTCAAATCAGCATTTTTTTGTGAATTGTCATATTATTCCATGACTATGACCATGCATTAGAGATGCTTACATTCATCTTTACCATCTCCACTATTATTTTATCATTATTTTTAAATTTTTATCTATTTCTTTACTCTTTTTCACTTTTCCTTCTTTTTTCCCTACACCTCCTTTCATCCACATTCAATTAAAATAACCATCTTATCTATATCTCTCTCATCCTCACAACCCCATGATCTTAGCTTAGGATTGGAGATGCTCTAAAATTGCACATAAAATCCACTAAAGTCCAAGTATATCCATTATTGTCAAAAGTTATTGGTCAAACTTTGTTTTAAATAAATAAAAAAAAATTTTAAAAACATTATTAAATTTTAGTATAATGTTAAAATTATCATTAAAATTAACAACACTGTTAACAAGTAACTAAAAAAATTCTTTTAACAATTTACTTAATATCACCAATGTAGGTATTTTTTCGAGTTGTTAACTAGTAATTTCACTAACAACCTATTTTAACACTACCAATATAAAACTTTGCCATTTTAACATATTTAAGAGACTCTTGCAACGAAATTTTAAAAATAAAATCACGATTCACTGCAAGATTTGATAGAAATTAATAAGAAAGTTAACAGAAAAAAGTGAAGAAAAAAATTCAATGACGTGAATGGAAAAAGTTGTAAAGATAAAGGACATCAGAGACAATTAAAATGTGATATGATTAGTAAACAAACATAACGTCAATAGCTACGCTTAACTTTTCCCCAAATAATTTGCATGACCTAATACTAAAATGGCTTGGGCTGGGAACTAGGCTTAATTTAATATCTACATCTACAATTAAAAACAAAAATCATAAATATATTTGTGGATTGCTCCACGGATCAATAAATTGATCTAATCCGTGTCACGATCTATTCAGAGAACAGTTCATTTCTAAAGAGTAATAGTAACAATTTTTTTGGTTAGTCTATTCAGAACGTAAGCTGCTACCATCACTGAGGCTTCTCTTTCACGAATTTTAGAGGAGTGTTGACTCAGACAGCAAGATGAAGGGATTAGCCCCTCAGTAGAATAATGCAATAAGTATATTACCATACCTTGGATCACTAAATCGAGTCATTAAAAAAGAGATTAACATAAGTGAAAATCTTGACAATCAATAAAAACTAACATTGCTTGCTAAAAAAATGAAGTAGATGTTTTAAAGCAAAAAAATGACTAGTGACCTTACCCGGGTCCTTAGCAATGGTTGGAGTGGAAAAAAAAAAAAAAACAATGAAATTGATTGTTACACAATTTGCAAAGCATAACATATATACATTGCTACACAAAACTCATGGCAGCAGTGTTGGTGATAGGGACGGCCGGGGAAGAAAAAATGTAGTAATATACAAATATAAGGTACATTTTTACATAATTCAAAAGAAAATGACGTTGGTTTCTAATGCGGAGCCCGCATAATTATAATTATAAAAACGTAAAATATTACATGTAGTTCGTTTGTGCTTTCTTGTGTTTTTATAACTATACGAGTTCTGTAACATATCTTACTTTGTCTCTCTAGAGTCAGTGTAATATTGTAATATATATATATATATGCACATACACAGAGAGAGAGAGAGAGAGAGTTTAACATACGTCATTGCACAAACTAAAAAAAAAAAAACATAAATATGTTTGCGGGATTTCCTTTGAGGTTCAATAAGTTGAATCGATCTTGCTGAGATCGACCCCCTAGAGTATGTGCAATT